>JBBGBA010000128.1:0-182340 GCA_038088335.1 Mesorhabditis sp. LJ9110 | reverse complement strand
AGCCTAACCCTTCCAAGACTGAAGCCTAACCCCAAGCCTAAAGCCCCTCAACCTCCCCAAGCCTAACCTGGCCTGCCTAAGCCCCGGGAAGCCGGGGCCTTGCCCAAGCCCAAGCCTAAGCCTCCCTTCCAGCCAACCCCGCCTAACCAAGCCTGAAGCCTGCCTAAGACCCCTAAAGCCTAAGCCTAAGCCTGGCCTCCCTGACCGAACCCTTTGCCCCAAGCCTGCCTGCTAATCCTTCCGGAAGGCCCCAAGCCCTCCCCTTCCAAGACTGGCCCCCCAAGCCCCTCGAACCCTCCCAAGCCCAAGTCCAAAACCTCCAAGCCGGGCCGGGCCTCCCCACACTCGAAGCCCAAGGCCCAAAGCCCAAGCCCAAGCCTGTTTCCAAGCCCCCAAACCCCAAAGCCTCCCTTAAGCCTCCAACCCAAAGCCTGTTCCCCCAACACCAAAGCCTAACCCCAAACCCAACCAAGCCGGGGCCTGCTTTCAAGCCCGGCCTAAGCCTCCAACACTGAACCCCGCTTCCCAAGACTAAACCCCAAACCAACCCCGCCCAAGCCCACCCCAAGCCTGCGGGCTAAAGCCTCCCTTTCCCCTGTGGCCCCAACCCCAAAGCACCAACCAAGCCTGCCTCCCAAAACCGAAGCCTGCCTAACCAAGCCTGGCCGGGCCTGTTTCCAACCCCCAAAACCCTCCTCCTCGAAGCCTGCCTCCCTTAAAAAAGCCTCCCCGCACTGAAGCCCAAGCACTAAAGTTTCCCTTGCATTGGGAAGTCCTGCTTAAGCCTAACCCCAAAGCCACCGGCCGGGCCTAAGCACTCGGCCGGGCCCCCGGGCCCGCCTGCATGAAGCCTGCCTCCCATTCAAGCCTGCTTCCAGCACTCCCAAGCCCAACCCCAACCCCCAAGCCACAAAAAAGCCTGCCTCCCACGGGCCTCCCCGCACCAAAGCCTGGCCTCACCCCGGGGAAGCCTGCCTGCCTCCCCAAGCATCAAACCCGGGCCCCGGCCCCCCCGGCCCAAACCGGCCCACCAACCCTTAACCCGCCCCCCTTTTCCGGCCCAAAGCACTAAAGGTTTGCCGCTTCCACCCAACCCGGAAGCCCAAGCACCGATTTGGGCCTCCCGCTTTTCCAACCGAACCCCGCCGGGTTTTCAAGACCGGCCTGCCCTGACCAGGTTTTCCCAACCCCTTTCCCCGTTTAATTCGGTTTCCCTTCCGGGTTACCGAGTCTCCCAAGACCGGCCCGGGTCCCCCCAACCCTACTGTAGCGATTCCGTAAAATTGGACTGGAGCACCGGAGCCCCGCGAAGTTAGAGCCTAAAAACCGAAATATGATAGAATTTTGCCCAGTGCTGTACCTCCTTAGTTGCGGCCAACCTGGGGCGCTTTTTGCGTTTCCACGTTCAATAAAAAACTGGAAGTGTCGGGATAGTTGAGGAAAATTCAGCAACATTTTTGCTGTTTCAAAAGTTCAGCTAACACTTTGCAACCCGGCTACCAGGACCTTCAACGCAACGATTCGCTTATCAGCGTTCTTCTGTCCCACGTAAAAAGCAGCCTTCCCCTTATCGTGAGATGGCAAAGTGCGTGCTTATGCATTCGGATTTCAGCTAAATTTTCGTTGCAACGCCTTTCCTTATCTGCTCGATCTGGCGGCGTGATCTGTGAATCTGTATACTTGGGATCAAAGGCTTAGGCCTAGGCTTCGAGTGCTTAGGCTTAGGCTTCGAGTGCTTAGACTTAGGCTTAGGCTTAGGCTTCGAGTGCTTAGGCTTAGGCTTAGGCTTCGAGTGCTTAGGCTTAGGCTTCGAGTGCTTAGGCTTAGGCTTCGAGTGCTTAGACTTAGGCTTAGGCTTAGGCTTCGAGTGCTTAGGCTTAGGCTTAGGCTTCGAGTGCTTAGGCTTAGGCTTCGAGTGCTTAGGCTTAGGCTTCGAGTGCTTAGGCTTAGGCTTAGGCTTAGGCTTCGGGTGCTTAGGCTTAGGCTTCGAGTGCTTAGGCTTAGGCTTAGGCTTAGGCTTAGGCTTCGAGTGCTTAGGCTTAGGCTTCGAGTGCTTAGGCTTAGGCTTTGAGTGCTTAGGCTTAGGCTTAGGCTTCGAGTGCTTAGGCTTAGGCTTTGAGTGCTTAGGCTTAGGCTTAGGCTTCGAGTGCTTAGGCTTAGGCTTAGGCTTAGGCTTCGAGTGCTTAGGCTTAGGCTTAGGCTTCGAGCGCTTAGGCTTAGGCTTAGGCTTCGGAGGCTTAGGCTTAGGCTTAGGCTTACTGACAGTGCTTAGGCTTGAGGCTTAGGCTTAGGCTTCAGGCTTAGGCTTCAGGCTTAGGCTTGAGTGCTTAGGCTTAGGCTTCGAGTGCTTAGGCTTAGGCTTCGAGTGCTTAGGCTCAGGCTTTGAGTGCTTAGGCTTAGGCTTCGAGTGCTTAGGCTTAGGCTTTGAGTGCTTAGGCTTAGGCTTCGAGTGCTTAGGCTTCGAGTGCTTAGGCTTAGGCTTAGGCTTCGAGTGCTTAGGCTTAGGCTTCGAGTGCTTAGGCTTAGGCTTCGAGTGCTTAGTAGGCTTAGGCTTAGGCTTCGAGTGCTTAGGCTTAGGCTTAGGCTTAGGCTTCGAGCGCTTAGGCTTACGCTTAGGCGCTTTCCAGCTGGCACGCCGAGATTTTGATTTTTTTCTGATTTGGTTGCATGGTTTTGAATGAAATATTAGCATTGATGTTGATTCTGGGCCAAAATCGAACCAGGGTTGTTTGCCTGAAGCAAGCGCCGTTAGCCGCTAAGCCATGCGAGGGACGGATGGGTTGGGTTGGAGGAGGGTTATGAAGGTTTCCAGGCCCGCCGGTAGATCGGCGGTAAACCGGGATTGGCAATCCAGATTTTATGCTAATTGTGATTTACCGGAACCACCTCCCAAATATGAATGACTATAGTTAATTTCCATCCCAAATTATGCAACGAAATTGAAAATTTAAATGCGCGGGGGGGTGTGGTTCAGCGCTGAACCTCCGCGTACCTGGGGTCGGCGCTCGTAGATAATAAATAACGTAAAAAAATTAACGAACAGAAACATGAAGAACGTAAAAAATTAACAGAACAGAACATGATAGACAGAAAAATTCTCTGTTGAAAAGTTTATTTAAAAATTCACTGATAAAGAAAGCACTAAAATTTATAAAAATTACAGGTGTTTCGTCGTCTCAAATCGGTAGTCTCGTATTTGGCATCCGGTGCCGATTCCCGAGCCGTAACCCCTGAATCCGGGCGAGGATACGGTAGCGTCGAGCCCTGTCCTCGGCCAGTCCTAAAATTTTTTGAATGTACCTTGTGTCATGGGTGATTGGAAAAGAGTCGCTTCTAAAGCCTGAAGAAACCGTATCCGTCTCCTACCCGGCTTCTCCGAGCGATATCTGCCCGTCCTCGGGTCCCAGTCCCGGTTCAGAGGAACGGCGCGTAGCGGGAGGGCATCTAAATAAATCGGATTTTCTCAGGAATCCCGGAATTACCAGGCTCATCGATCGTAAAAACCGGGCTAACCGGCTGCTCGAGGTGCCGGAAGCGGAGGTGAAGCCTTGAGGAAGTTTATAGCGATCACATACGTACTTACAATCTGATCTCTATCTGGCCGTACATAGCTTTGCCAAGATCATAAATTAACAATAGTATCTCCCATCCCGAAACCACCGAGATTCCTAACCAGAAGCCGGAAGTGGCGCCAAGGTCAGAGAGGTAAGTGGCGAACTGGAATTCGCAAGCTAATCGATTTGCGAAAAGTCTACTTGATAAGCATCCGCTTCGACAATCGTTTCGACCAAGGTCTCGTCGAAGAACACCTGAAATCAGCCGTTTTTAAGCCTATTAAGTTACCTCTAAAATGGCATACTGTACCGAAGACTCGTTGGCTTGTTTTCGAAGTCCTTTTAGGAGGCGACTGTCTTCGTTGAGAGCGGCGTGTGAGATTGAAGCCGAATAGGTCGTTTCTCTAATGGGTCAACTTTTGAGAGAGAGGGAGTGAGTGAATGAGAGAGTGTCTGTGGGAGCGAGACAGAGAGCGAGTCAGTGAGCGAGAGCGCGTGAGGGAGAGAGTGTGAGCGAGCGAGGGAGAGAGAGTGAGAATGTCAGAGAGCAAGAGGGAGAGAGATAGGGACAGAAAGAGAGAGAGAGAGAGAGAGAGAGAGAGAGAGCGAGCGAGGTAATGAGAATGAGCGAGAGATAGAGAGATAGCGAGAGACAGATAAAGAGTGTGAGAGAGGAGAGAGAGAGAGGAAGAGATTGAAAAAACGGAGACAGAGAAACAGAGAGAGAGAGAGAGAGAGAGAGAGAGAGAGAGAGAGACATAGAGAGAGAGCAAGAGTGAAAGAGAGCGCAAGTAAATCCATCAAAACCCACTCGCACGGACTAGGGCAATCACAGGTCAAAACGGCTTCCTGTGCGTCGTTCACGCAGTTTCCTACAAGGAATTCTTGGTTTTTACAATATTGGTGCTTATCCGACTGTAATGTGTATTCAAACGTACTCTGTTCATTATTCTCCAGCCCACAATAACTATCATTCGCGTTAAAAGTCGGGTACCGAGGATCGGAGCACCCACACTTCTTCATGATGGCCGTTTGGGCGCATTCGCGCTGACATCCCTAAAAATTCAATGTTTCCTTCACATGCAAAAACAACCTCGATGGTATATTTTCCAGTATACAACCTCGGAATTACAGTACCATCCACGCAAACGTTCGAGCCCTGGTTCAGGCGGAGCGTTCGGAACTGTAATCGGATCAATAATTAGGGAACTGTGACATTAACGGCGGGGGAAAATGAGTACGATAAAAGCAACTACGATAGGGTCCTGTGCAAAACAATTTTCTCCACCGATAAGGCATAAGCTCCCTAATTAGTAAAACGGTTCTAAACTGAACTTAACACGACAATTATAGTACGAAAAGCTACGAGATACACTTACAGCTCGTATCGCAAATTTCGTATACAGCCCGGCCGGGATATCAAAGCCAGTCGTGGTAGTGAAAGAACGGCTAAAAATACCGTACATTTTGGAAAGTTACTTTAGTAATAAAAATAATTAAGTTGAAAAACTTCAAATAATTTAAAAACAAACAAAAAATTAAACCAGGTACCTGCCCTCTTCATGTATCACCACACGAAATCCCTCGCTTTCGGTGAGCGACAAATAATCATCCGGACTAGAGGCTAATAATAGCGTCAATCCTAGAATTTAACGGTTACGCTACGACAGGGGAAATCCACCGTAATCCGGACCTCGCCTCGGAACTGCAAATCCGTCCTGAAATTCCGGATCTAGGGTATAACATCGGCCATAGCTGCTTTGGTCACGTTCGACAAAGTCGCTAAAAATGGCAATATCGTTTTTATTGATTGGATCATCAAGGTTTTCTAAAGTATAAAAGTCTAAAATCGGCCCCTAGCTCTTGCTAGGTATCGACAGGTTAACTCTCAGGGCGATAGTTATGTTTAAAGGAACGTGGAAGGCAAGGTTATAGATTTTGATGGCCATTGATGTCCTACGGTAGACGCGCTACGCAACGCGTATGCCTATCTTTCCATTGCGTAATTGATTACGACCTGTTAATGGCGGCAAAATGCGGCGTGCGTAGCTGTACGTAGCGCGGAAAAAATTTCGGAGGCGGAGCCTTGCCACCAGAATCCACGGCCATGGATTGTCTGTCCTTTATAAAGAGCTTAATCGAGCTGAAAAACGCAAAAATCTACCCCTTCCATTGACTGGGTCTAAACAACTACGCGTCGCGCCAAAACACGCTTTCGAAGGTCATTTTTATAGCCATTCCGCGATGTTGCAGCAAGCTACAAACCCGCCTACAGGCGTAAGCTTGATTTTGCCTAATGGCGGCCTAAAGCGTACCTGGTGAGAGCTAGTCGATGGTAGGGTCAATTCCCAAGTTTCGCCCTCCCTTTAAAACCAACCTAGCCCCACAGGGCTTCCCCATCAGCCGACAACTACGCACAAAATCAGAGAAATTGTAGGTGATCTGCCTAAATTTTTCTGTTGTTTTTGGTAAGATGCCGTTTTGCAACTCGTAGATCTCATTCGATACAGTTCGCGCTAGATACGGTAGGCTCTCTGCGGCTTTCACTTGATTCGCGATCCCGCCGTCACGGATCTAAAGCGTATTTTTTCAAGGTATTACTGTTGTTTTTAGACTTACATTAAAACCATAAGAATTCAGCTTTTCTTCAATTAGTGCTAAAAATAATGAAATTAATGAAAAACCAGGGTTGAAAAGCCGCTTCGCGACTTTTCAACCCTGGCCCCGTCATGGACCCCATGCTATTCCGCTCTTTGCATAATTGTTCATCCAGAAGGCAAAAAAGGAAAACAATCCTTCTGCCTCTTTATATCGACGACCGCCCACTTCCGCTCTATGCTAATTATTCCTAACAAAGAGATTTTTACAAAAACCTAAATTTAATAGCGAAAATGGCTAATTTTTAAAAATCTGATATGTGTGCAGTCATCCCTAGACCATTACGCACCTAATGACGTATCATACGTAGCCTAATACCCGTCCCTTCTTGAGATATCCTCCGACAGACAGACGGAAGTGGATGCAAAGTGGCACACACACACAGACACTATTTTTTTATATATAGTAGGATGTGTGCAGTCATCCCTAGACCATTACGCACCTAATGACGTATCATACGTAGCCTAATACCCGTCCCTTCTTGAGATATCCTCCGGACAGACAGACGGAAGTGGATGCAAAGTGGCACACACACACAGACACTATTTTTTTATATATAGTAGGATTCGGGAAATTGTAGCCCTATTTTTCTAAAAACCGAACTTCCAACAGACACCAAAACACGAGGGTAATAAGGAGTAATACTTAATACGTCTTATATACGTAATAAGCGGCTAATACGATTAATACTAATCACGTACCAATATGACGATAGTGACAAGTCTGATTTGTCGGACACTTTACGCACGACCAAATAGACTTTACCATCATACAAACGCAAGCGTAAGGCGCGACGCTGGCTAAAAATCATGAAAATTTTGAGGATTCAAACGTAATACTTACACTGTTGCTGATCGAGTACGCAGGATACCTGCTCTCCGGTGACGTTACATTTGCAATATGAGGAAACTACGACGTTGTAGCGCTCTTTTTGAGAAACCGAATCTGAAATTTTAATGAACTTCTTGGTCTAAGCCAAGCCTAAGCCAAGCCTAGGCCAATCCTAAGCCAAGCCGAAGCCAATCCTAAGCCAAGCCTAAGCCAAAACAAAGCCAAGCCCAAGCCAATCCTAAGCCAAGCCTAAGTCAAGCCTGAGCCAAGCTTAAGCCAAGCCTAAGCTTAACCTACCGACACTCTCATTTGGCATCAATACGCGAGGCTCCGGTGGTAGCCCGGATTGTGATATATTTAGGTAATCGAGCTAGAAATTACTACTTTTTGATAATAATATGTATTTCCACTCACAATCTCCACAAACTGCCCAAGTTTTGCCAATTCAGATGCCTTATACGGGTTGATATTACAAATAGTAAACGCTGGAAATCGTAGATGGCCAGCGACTAGCTGAAAAAAAATTGTTTTGTTTTGAAAATCGAAGCGTTTTACCGAGGTCGACGTTTTGAGCTCGAATTGTAGGAAGCGGAATGAGAGATTCGAGCACTAAAATATATCTTTATTGTTCATTTCAACCTAGATTTGTAGTGTTTTCGGTCTTGAGATCTGTTTTTACCTGAAAAACCACAATAAACCCAGCCAACAGCGTGACAAATCCCCACACAAATTCCTCCTTCTTACGAAACTGTTCAATCCGTGATACTCCGATGATCGTTGTGTCATTCTAAACGGTATTTTCGAACAAAAGTTTTTTAAGAGCTGAAAAATTAACAGTTTTTGGTCTAAAAAGTTATTTTTCAACTCGTATGACCCATTTAAGCGTTATAACTTATAGAAAGTCCTCTAAAATACTTGCTTTCATTTTTATGGTAATTTCTCGCTGAATTTTATCACTACAAAGTTACCCATCTCTTTAAAACTCGAAAACGCACCTTCCAGCGCCGCCAGACATTCCTCGGGTGCTCCATATTGTTGTGGTATTGCTTGTCTAGCATTTCCTACAAGAAATAATTGGTATCTTCTATGTAATATATGTTTTTTACATGTCTTTTTATGGGAATTCCTCTTTTTCTCTGGCGTCTATCGCTCTCCGCGTGCTCTATGAGGCGGTACGTGACACTACACCTTACGCTTCTACACTGCCCTTTCCCCGCATTCATTTTCCTCATATTTTCCGCAAAATGATGAGAAGAAATTTGTAAAAGCTTTTCCTTTCAATATTGCAATAAAGATATTCTTTTTTCTTTTTAGTTTTTTTTTGAAAATATAGTGGAGTTTAACTTTTCTTTATTAACCGGGGCTTTGTTGGTTTAGGCATATCCGCTTTTTCCAAAGCGCAATTAATGCTAGGCCGCTCTTTGTCAACGAAATTCTGACTTTATTTTGCGGCCTCGAAGCAGTAGCTAATTTTAGCTTTTCTTTATTACCCCACTTGTATTTTTTTATCATTACCCTTTTCCAGAAGCGCATTCAATGCAAAGCCCCTCACGATGCGAATACGCCCGGACATCTCCAAGCAAACAATTGCCGAAAGCAAAGAAGTAGCCCTATCCCTCAGCGGTTGCGGCTTCCTCGGCACCTACCACATCGGAGCCGCCGTATGCCTGTATCGTCACGGGAAGCTGCTCATGCAGAAGGTCACCAGAATCGGCGGGGCCTCGGCAGGCTCTCTGGTAGCCTCCCTGCTTGTGCTGAAGCCCGACAAATTGCCAGCCGCCCTCGCCACTTTCTACAAAATGGCCACGGAGCTGCACTCGTTGCCGTTCGGGGCGTTGACGCCAAAA
This sequence comes from Mesorhabditis sp. LJ9110, assembly GCA_038088335.1. NCBI lineage: Eukaryota > Metazoa > Nematoda > Chromadorea > Rhabditida > Rhabditidae > Mesorhabditis > Mesorhabditis sp. LJ9110. The sequence goes on along the minus strand of JBBGBA010000128.1, from coordinate 173,450 downwards.
TATACACTGCAAGATCGGCTGCTCGAAGTGGTTGATGCCCATCTCCCGGAAGACATTTCCCCGGCGCAGGGCAGGCTGATGGTCTCGCTGACGAATTACCAGAGCAGAGAAAACGAGTTAGTTTCTCGCTTTCGGGATCGAAAACACCTGATCGAGACGCTGCTCGCATCATGCTACATCCCGGTGTACAGCCGCGGCCTGTACGCTCCGAGGCCCAGCATTGACGGCATCGAATTTTTCGACGGGTTCTATTCGAATAATCTACCCGATTGGCCGGATATCAAGACGATAACGATCTCGCCTTTTTCTGGGAATGCCGACATCGCGCCGAACGATCCGCAGCCCTGGATGGCGCCGTGGACGGTTGACTTCGGCAAGCACAGCATTGCGGCGAATTTCAGAAATTTGATACGCGGAAAACACGCGTTATTCCCGCCTTCTTTGGAACAACTAAGGCACTATTATCGACAAGGGTACACCGATGCTTACAACTTTTTACGGGCTAACAAATTGACGGATGACCAGCTGACAGAAGAACTGCTCGCCGATGGTTATTCGCCAGAAGAAATTGATGATCTCAAGAAATAACTGTATTTTATATTTTTATGTAACCGCTTTTTACTCGCTGAGCCGGATGTTTTTAATATTTGAGGATGTTTTAACTTGTAATGTGCATTCGTTCACTTTTTGCTTTCCATCGCCTTTATTTCTCGGTGCAATCCTTTGCGTCGAATATAGTCCATTTAGATTCGAAAAATGGAACGTCTTCTTCGGATGGGCGCCGGCATGGGCCTTCACGTAAGAGTATCAATTTTCGGCATAGATAATTCTGGGTTTTTTTTAGTCTGGCAGCGGCGCGGGCGCCGATTCGCATCAAGTCGACACCTCCGAAACCGTCTACATCTCGTCGTTGGCCCTGCTGAAAATGCTGAAACACGGCCGAGCTGGCGTTCCAATGGAGGTAGATTTTTAGACAATTGGTTGATTTATCGGTACTGGACAATTAACGCGGCGAGCTTCAAAAGGGGCTTTTTTGCTATTGGAATGCTGAAAAATATTCCATAGCTAATTGTTACGCCGGTTGAAGTATATAAAGCATAACAATTGTATTTTCCTTTTTAGGTGATGGGTCTGATGCTGGGCGAATTTGTCGACGACTACACAATCAACGTTATTGACGTGTTCGCCATGCCGCAGAGTGGAACGGTACGTTTTCCTTTTTTCTAAAAGATTCTGGTTGTTTTAGGGAGTATCCGTCGAGGCCGTCGACCCGGTGTTCCAGGCCAAAATGTTAGACATGTTGAAGCAGACCGGCAGGCCGGAGATGGTCGTTGGATGGTAAATTAATTCATTCCAATTAAATATAGCGATTTAGGTACCACTCCCATCCTGGATTCGGGTGCTGGCTTTCGGGCGTCGACGTGAACACGCAGCAATCCTTCGAGGCGCTGTCCGAACGAGCGGTCGCTGTTGTCATTGATCCAATTCAATCGGTCAAGGGAAAGGTATCGAATTCTAATAGTTTTGATCATTTATAGCACTTTTTGACCTTTTTTTACGACATTTTCATGCATTTTTGATCAAGAAGAAACAATTTTGGATTTCGCAAAGCATTTTCCATTTAAAACTGTAAAAAGGAGGTATATATCGATTCTAAGACCGTACGTAAATTCGTAATTACGTTTTCCGGGCGTAAAATTAGGCCCTCCCCCCGCTAAGAAGGAAGCACCGTTTTTATGCGATCTTTAGGTCGTAATGGATGCCTTCCGAACAATCAACCCACAAATGGCCGCCCTGAACCAAGAGCCGCGACAGACGACATCAAACATTGGCCATCTGCAGAAGCCGACCGTCCAAGCGCTCATCCACGGCCTCAACCGCCACTACTATTCCATCCCCATCGCCTACAAGACGCATGAGCTCGAGCAGAATGTAACCAAAATTTTGATTGTTTATATTTTTCTCTTTTTTAGATGCTTCTGAACCTCCACAAGCAGTCGTGGCACCAGGCCATCAACCCCGAGGCGTTCACCAAGCACTGCGCAGGCAACGAGGAATCCGTCAAGAATATGCTCAAGCTGGCCAAGCTGTATAAAAAGGTGAGGAGTAGATAAAATTTGGCTTTTGCAATAGCGGGGGGGGGGCTGAATTTTTCTTGCTGGCCTTGGGATGCTTGATGATTACATTTTAATAGGTTTTATACAATAATTTTGCGATTTCCGGTGGCTCGCTGATCGTTATAAAACTTGGAAACATTTTTTAAATATTAATTTTGATCGAAAAATTGATATTTGTGTGGTTTTTTGACCAAAACTTAGGGATCGTAAAATAACACTTTCTATATTTCTATTTTCTTTATGAGCAAGAGTGGATAACTAGAAAGAATCGATAAACTTATTAACGAGTTAAATATATTTTTTTAGTCGCTCGAAGACGAGGAAAAGATGACCGAGCGTGAGCTGGCGATCAAAAACATCGGCAAGCAAGACCCCAAGCGCCATCTTGGTGATCAGGTACTTTTCTCGAAAATTGGCTGGATTTCCGTTTTAGATCGACAACATGCTGGCCGACAACATTGCGCAAAGCCTGTGCATGGTGATGGACGTGGAATCGCTGAAATAACGTGTTCCCGCTGCAATTCCTTTTATTTATTTACGTTCCAATTTTCCGGTCTTTCTTCTTCTTCTCATTTGGATCTACTTTGTCCGCTCTCTTTTCGTGGTGCCCTGTGATTGTCAACAACCGATGATGGGTGTGAGCCGAGTGTTTTTCGTGTTATAAACTTTTCACTGAACTGTGGTTGCAAGTTACACATGAAGACTGGATCTCCGGATATATATTTATGCTTTTAAAAGTAACAAGATTAGAAATTACAAAATTGACGTTCGAAAATTTCAAATTTTAGTCGAACTGCCGTTTTGCGTCACAAAAAAAACGAAATTTAATACGGATGTATCATTTTGCTGCGAGTTCAGATATGTCTAGGAATGCAATATAAATATTTTAGTAGTTTTTTTTAATGTTGAATGTTATTTGAAGTGTAAAATATTTGGAAATTATAATTTTGCAAAACTATGTAATTTTTGTCGAAAACGTCAAAAATTCAAAAAATCGGTAATACTTCGGAAGAACGATGATAAGTTAATCCCATGCTTTTTCCAGCGATCGAATGCAAAGTACATCGTTCCTCAAACGGGCCGGCTCGGGCCTCGCGTCGTTTGCTCGGGGCTACAGGGCCGCCGTTGTCACCGAGTACGGCAAGCCACTCGAAGTCAGGTACATTGGAGCCTACTTTTCGACGAATTATTGTTTAGAGAGCTTGAATCGAAGAAGCCGGGCCCGCACGACATTGTTCTCGACGTGGAGAGCTGCGGCTTCAACTATGCCGACTGGAAGATGATTAAGGGCATGTACCACTTGAAGCCGAAACGACCTTTTGTGCCTGGTAGGAATTGTGATTTTTTTGAAAAGTCTCCATCTTTAGGCTTCGAAATTGCCGGCAACATCAAGGAGGTCGGCGAGAAAGTGCAAAAATGGAAAGCTGGCGATCGAGTATTTGTGCTAAGGTTGGTGATGAAATATTTCATTTCAATTTTGGGTTCTTTAGACGTCACGGAACCGGTGGATTCGCCGAGGAATGTATGGTCAAGGAGCACGATATGATATACAGGTAAATCTAAACACAAAAATTTATTTGCGTCATTGTTTTTTTTTTGCAAAATTGACTGGTTTTAAAACTTTAATGAAGTATCAAATCTTTGTTTTTTAGTATTCCCTTCTCGATCGACTACGAAACGGCGGCTGCCGTCGCTGTCACCTACGGAACAGCATACGTTGCGCTGGCAAATATGGCGAAAGAACGACAAGGGTAATTTCTTTAATTTTGTGAAAATAGTTTATTTTGACGCTATTTAATTTGTTGAGTTAAAATCCGCTTTGATTTATATTTCTTTTGATAAAACAGAAAATTTTTCTCTGTCTAGAAGCTCTGTTCTCGTGCTCTCCTCTCGCGGCACGATGGGCTTCGCGGCGATTGACTTGGCGCAAAATGTGTTTGGAGCTCAGGTAAAATAGCTATAATTATTTCTATGGCTATCTAGGTATTTGCCGCTTCCGACGACGAGGATAAGCTCGAAAAGCTGAGGACCACCGGAGTAACGCGAACAATTAATTGGGAGAAGGAGGATTTGCCAAAGGTGTTTTTCATCTTTTCGATCTCTAAATCAAAATTTCTAGGTAATCCGCAAGGACACTTTCAACGAGGGTGTCGATGTCGTTGTCGATACCGTTGGAGGAAAAGTCTTCCATACGGCTCTTGAAGCGTAAGTGTAACTTTCGAGGCAAGCACGTATCTTATTTAGGATGAAAAAGGGCGGTCATCTCGCCTCCCTTTCCTTCGCGTCCGGCGAAATCCCGTCCGTCTCTCTTCTTGATCTCCATCGACTACAAGCAACTATTTCTGGTAAAATATTTGCGGTCGAATATGGTGGAAACTAATTTTTCCCTAGGTTTGCGTGTTTTGTCTATTAATGTACTAGCTCTTTTTAGACTTAGCAAACGGCTTAAAAATGCGAACTTTTGGTCGAAAGCCGGCCATTTTTATGCAAAAAAAAACTATTTTTCAGGGTTTTCAATAAAAATTACACTAAAAATACAGCGGTTTCTTTAAATGAAACGTTCGCGGAGCGCTAAGGGAATGCAGAAACGTGAAATTAAAAAAATTTTAAATCTGGAAAATAATTTAAGAAAATTTGGATTTTAATGAAAGAAGCCCCCCGATAATGAACCAGAACCCATATCCTTATCGATATTTTTAGGCGTCTGGCTCGGCGGTCGCTCAGCATCCGAAATAGATGCCATCATGTCCACCGTCATCGGCCTCTTCGACGAGGGCTACCTGAGCGCGCGGATAGAAGCGAAGTATAAGCTCGAAGAGGTTGGGCATCGTTTTCTGGTCTAACGCATTTTTTCTTGTTTAGGTTAACAAACTTGTCGACGACATCGAGCACAACAAAATCTTTGGCAAAGTCATCGTCAACCCGAAAAGCCTTTGAATCCTTTTGTTTGGTTTTTGCTCACAAATACATCTTAGTTCTTTCTCGCTCAGACGCTTTAGTTCCTAGTTTTGTTGCCTTGGTTGGGTATTTATGTTTTTTTTTTGTGTGCACATACTAATTTTTGGCCATAAATCGTACATTTTACAATTTGTTACGTGTATAATTAAGAAAAGTGTTTTCGCACTTCGTATACCTAGCTTTTTCGTTTGAAAAACCAACAACTGTGTCTAGTTTTACTAAAAGAAAATATAATTTTATTAGAAGCTATGATTTCCAGGCATTTGTAGATGATCAGCCGATTGCTAAGTACAGAAGGGCAGGCGTTGCGCAGAATATGGAGGCCCGGTGAAGCGGTGAGAGTTTTTATTGCATGAATTAAAAAATTTTTTAGTTTTTAACGAGAAGCCTCGGGACTCGCGCGATCGCCTCGATGAATGCGCTCGTCGAAAAACTGGATAATGTTGTTTATGGTAAATTTCTTGTTATTCTGATGAACTGGTTGTCTAGCTCGACAAATGAGAAATGCCGACCGCGTTCGAAATGGACAGAAAATCAAGAACCAACGGAAAGACCAAGAAAACAAAGAAGAAGGCAAGGAATCCTCGTCCGGCGGCGACGGCAAGGAGTCAGATGAGAAAGACGGCAAATTTAGGCTGACAAATGCCGGAAAGGTAGGCTTATGTTGTTTCGCTAAAGATTTCAGGCTTTAGATCCTGTTCATCTCCGCCCCGTTGGTCCTCTACATCATCGATCGCGTGTTCTTTGGCGATGACTCTACGGCCGACGTGATGGAGTGGTACAAGTTTATCGACCAAGTGCTGCCGGCCAGGGCTGTGAGTTTTTGCTGCCAAGAAAAATAGGTTTTTTTCTAGGTCCGTGAAATAATCCTCTTCCCGGAGAAGGAGCTGGCATTTGTGCATATTTGGCCGGATGCCAAGTCGTTGAACGGGGAACGGCTGAAGTCTGTGTACCGTATGACCGTTCCGTCGAACAGCCGACTTGAGGCTGAGGTACATCCTATTAATATTTCCATTTTTAGGCGTTTTTAATTATTTTTCCTTTTCCTGTCGTTTTAATGCGCCTAAAAATTTATTTTTAGGTCCGCGCCAAAGAACAGCTCTCCAACCTGCCTCCAGAAAGCTGGACCCCCATCAGATACAAACGTATGGACGAAATGTAATTTTTCAATGTTTTTATTAACAATTATTTTTCTAGAAATATGATGTTCGCCCTGGCTACAGTCGCCGTGATCGGTGCCGTCTTCTATTTCATCATCCGCGGCTTCCGGTTTAGCATGGGCAATATGATGGTTTTGACCTAATAAAATTCCTAATTTTTTATTTAGAAAGACATGGGGGGGAATCAGAAGCTGAACATCATCGACCCGCATTCGCCGGAGGGGAAGAAGGCGTTGAAGATTAAATTCAAGGTTGGTATTTATTAAAAACTATTGCAAATATAAAAAAGAGAGCATACCGAAAAGAAAAATTTATTGACGTTTTCAGGACGTCGCCGGTTGCCACGAGGCCAAGGTTGAGATCAAGGAATTTGTGGACTATTTGAAGAATTCGAGCAGATTTACGGTACTTGATATTTTTAATTGATTTGTTTGTTCTAGAGACTTGGAGCCAAACTTCCGAAAGGCGCCCTCCTCACCGGGCCGCCCGGATGCGGAAAAACGCTGCTAGCAAAAGCTCTGGCCGCCGAGAGCACGGTGCCCTTCATCTCGATGAACGGCACCGAATTCGTGGAAATGATTGGAGGTATAGCGTCTATTTTTTTTAATTTCCATTTGTTTAGGTCTCGGAGCTTCCCGCATCCGCTCACTCTTCAAATCGGCCAAAGAACGAGCACCGTGCATCATCTACATCGACGAGATCGACGCGATCGGGAAGAAGAGGAGCGAAGCCGGGGGAGGAGGTAGAGAAAGTTCAAGAAAAATTGTGATTTCCCGTTTCAGGAATGGGCGGCGGCTCATCGGAAGAGGAACAGACGCTGAATCAGCTGCTCGTCGAAATGGATGGTATGGACTCGGCGAAGGGGGTGGTCGTTCTGGCTTCGACCAATCGGGCGGACGTCTTGGACAAGGTAAACTTCGATTTGGAAAATGTCTTCGAAGCGCTCGTGACCGAAGATTTTGGGGAAATTTTCGACAAATCTTGTTTCAAGCTTTGGAGGAAAATCGCGGAACTCCCTGGTTTCGAAGCTACCGTAACTCAAGATTTTTGGAATTACCGTTGCTCCCGGAAAATGCATAATAATTTTTTCGAGAATTTAAAGGGATACCGACGGCATAGTCAATCGGTTACGCGCGGAAAAGAAAATGTCTCTGCGCCTCTCCCCTGGGCGCGCTCTCTCCCCTGTTGGCTACTTGCCAATTTGTTGATGAGGGGGGATCGACACATGCCGTCGGCAGCCCTTTAAGAAAAGTGGCGAAATGATTTCGAAACAACCGCAATTGGGAATTACCGCATATAGCAATATATTGCGAATACCAAAAAAGGCTGTTTCTCTGTTTCAAAAATTTAAGTCCAAAAAGTGAATATTTATTCAGGCTCTTCTCCGTCGCGGTCGCTTCGACCGTCACATCTCCATCGATCTGCCTACAGTGGCCGAGCGGAAGGAGATGTTCGAGCTTTACCTAAGGTACTTTTGGTTTCTCGCGACTGGCAAATCTTCCGTTCAGGCAAATCAAAACCGACTTCTCGCCGACGCAATACTCCGAACGGCTTGCCCAAATGACGCCTGGCTTTTCCGGTAACTGACGCTCAATTAAACATAATTTTTCTTAGGAGCCGATATCCGAAATGCCGTCAACGAGTCGGCGATCAAGGCCGCGACCGACGGCCTGAAGAAGGTCACCGTCAAGCAGATGGAATACGCGATGGACAAGATTATTGCGGGTTTGAAATTGCGCTCAAAATTTTATATTTTTGTGCTTTCAGGGCCAGCGAAACGGTCGCGAACTTTAGTGAAGGAAGAGCGTGACGTTGTCGCATATCATGAAGCCGGGCATGCGCTTGTTGGGTGGATGCTGGAGCATACGGATGCTTTATTGAAGGTTAGTGCCTTTGCGAAGAGTTGAATATTTAGTTTATTTTAGTTTTTGCCTTTTTTGGGCTTGGTTTTTCGAGCTTTAACGAAGCAAAAAATTTTCGCGTGCGTTGTGGTAGCAAATCAGATTTTACAGTTTAGCATTGTACACTGTTTTTAAAATAGAAAACATTTAACTAAAACCAAGAATTGCTTTTGTTTAAAGATCGCTGAAAAAAATTTTTTAGCTTTTTAATCACTGTTTTTAGGTGACCATCATCCCACGCACTTCCGCCGCCCTCGGATTCGCCCAGTACTGCCCCAGGGACAAGAAGCTGTACACTAAAGAGGAGGTACGCTAAAAAGCCGGCGGTTCTATTATTTTGTCACTTCAGATGTTCGAGCGTATGTGCATGATGCTCGGTGGACGTGCGGCAGAAATGGTGAAATTCGGCCGGATCACGACCGGAGCACAGAACGATCTCGAGAAGGTATTTTACATCTACCATTTTCTACTTTTGAGTAATAAAAGCAGACAATTATCGATATGAACTTTATTTGATTCGTTAAATAAAATAAAAAACCTGGAAGCTTTACAAATTAAAATAATCTTACGGGCTTGAATTAATATTTATGTAATTAGGTGACCCACAGCGCCCTGTCGCAAGTGAAAAACTATGGCTTCTCGGCGGTGATCGGGCCGCTCTCGTTCTCGGCCCAAGACGAACGGGCCGCCTCCTTCCAAAATAAGCCGTACAGCAAGAAGCTGCAGGCGACGATTGACCAGGTATTCCGGAAGGTGTCTAAATTTTATCCGGGTTTTCAGGAGGCCTCAATGATCGTCGGCGCGGCGTACAAGGCCACCGACAAGTTAATCAAGGACAACGTTGACAAGCTGGAATTGGTGGGCATTCTTTCAAAATAAACTTAAAATTCTTGTTCTAGATTGCTCAAAATCTGCTCAAGCACGAGGTGCTCTCGTACGAGGACGTGAAACGGCTAATTGGCCCGCCCCCGCATGGTGATAAACAGGTATGTTATTTGAACGAGATAGTGACTCATCTTTTATCTCTAAAACGCGGTAATTGCAAATTGTTATCCAAAATTTGAAATATATGAGTTAAAAATGATTAATGTCCTGTCTTAGGTGATCGACATTGTGGAGAACGCGTTGCCAAAGGACGAGCCGTGATGATGGATTCGATCTCGATAGATTTTTTGTTTGGGAATAGCCCATTGTTTGTGATGATTATATACTAGCTCGCCGCCAAATAAAGTCGTTTTTCATTGGATTTTTGGAAATGCCGTTTTCCGGATTTACATTGTATATTTTACAGTAAGACTTACAGCAGAGAGTATTTTACTAGGACTTGCGGTATGTTTTTGAAAATACAAATTTTATGTGTTTGCCCAGAAAATTTTACGGTTATACTGTCAGAGAGAACACGACGTTTTGACGAGGCAATTAAAATCCGTTTGTTTTCTGATCACCCTCATTTACGTGGGCCTCGTCAACCAGTGCGGGGGAAGTGATTTTTCGGGCAATTTATGGGAATGTACGTGTTTTGCGCGAGCGCGGCCTGGATGTGTCCCCCCACAAATTGCGGAACAGCGAAATGCCAAGGTCGCGAGCTTTCACACAGCGAAATTGCAATTTAGTAGACACCCCCGCACTCAGGTGATTGGTATTAGGTGTGGTTCGTTAGCTACAATCCAGGGGTCGAAAAACTGTCTTTTCAGGGCTTCCAGATAAGTTTTTAGTCTCCTCGCGTAACCTACCACGAAGTTTAGATAGGTTTTCACGGCGCTTAAGTCCATAGATATTTTAGGGTATCTTGACACCCATAGGCAAATTTTCCCCGAAAATTCGCTTAAAAACGTAAGTTGTGGTTTTCTGTAGTTTTCAGGAACTTCCAATACCTGTACAGCCTTGGGCCCAATTTTGCCGTGCCGAGCGTTGGAAGGAACGGGCGTTCATCGGCCAGGGAAACAGGAAGCACCGGCTGATCTTCGTCCCGCTACAGCCACTATCCCAGCGGATTAGCGTCCCGGCTGTACCGTTTTTCGGTTTTTCGTTTTTTTCAAAAGATGGAGGACCCCAGGGGCCGGCGCGAGAATTTCCGGGTGTCTTGCTGCAAAAAAAACGCGGAGACGACAAAGCGGAAACTGGCAACGAATTATAGTGCTACTTCGCGCCTACTTCATCGTTAAAATTCGTGTTTTATTAGGTTTAAAAATCTAGCAAAAATTTGTCTCCTTACGAGGAGTGTTGTTTAGCGATATGGGAGTGTCCCGATGTAACATAGCTAATTCGATAGGGCGTCCGGTCACTACCCCCGAAAAGTCACTACCCGAAAAGTACTACCCTCGAAAGTCACTACCCCGAAAAATGATAGCATTGTTTTTCCCGGAAAAATCCAGTTTTCATGCGGTTTTCCTATGAAAATCATGCAAATTATTTCGGGGTAGTGACTTTTCGGGGTAGTGACTTTTCGGGTAGTGACTTTCGGGGTAGTGACTTTACCCCATTCGATAGAGCTTGAAATTCCCATATTTCAAAAATATCACTAAAAACCACTCCTTGTTAGTTAAATATCGAAAAGGGCTCACTTCTTCCCCGACCTTGAAAAATTAGGTCGTTTCGGAAATGGCGATGCAGGCTCCAAACCGGGCTCGAGAAAGCGAGAAAATAAGACACCGAGCATCTCTGTAATCGGTATAAAACAACGTACGATAAGAGCCTGAGCCTGAGCCGAAACTAAAATAACAAACTTTCGCGGAATATATACCAAAAACCGGAAGTTTCATACCCAAAGATAAGCCCTTGTCGATACCGTATCGGCATCAGCTTTCCTTATTCAGTACGACACGATATGCTACTGTTTGAAGTGCCAAGACGTAACCTGGCGGTAATCCTGTAAGAAACTACAGGGTGTATCAAAAAAAAAGTGCCCAAGTTTGTCCCCGAATATCTCGAGAAGGAAAAATATTTCACCGTGCGTTACCATGCCAAAATGCTTAAATATGTCAGGAATAGGGAAATAACTCAACTTGATTTTTTCGATTTTCGGCGACGTACCCATACTAATGACACCCGAAAACTGTGCGTTCGGGGAAACTTCAATTGCATTTTTCTCAGTTTTGTATGGTGACTAGCCTCTCATTTTACTATGTAAGGTAATGTAAGCAGCAGATATGCACTACAAAATTTAAGAATTTTTGAAGGTCTGGTCGAAAAATTATTAGGGCTGAAATTTTATATGGAGAAATTTCGTAAATTTCGAATATTAACAAAACTGATGGTGGAAATGTCAAAATAAGTGTTTGTAGGATACCTACGACCCCAACACAATCGCATAAAATTATTAAAGAATTTTTTGAGATCGATGATTTTTCAAGTTTTTCGACGACCCCCTGTTCATGGATTTTTTTGGGCGACGAAACCGCACTTTGGAAAAATATTTCTAAAGTTCCAGATGGAACTCAACTATTTTCTTTCTTTAATTATGCAGGGCTGGGGTTTATCTATCATTGATAGAACTTCGAGCTACCGTACCCCCTTGGAAGGGCGCCTTTTAAGACCTCTAAAACGTTTGGTTCGTGCTGTTTTGCAGATCTTGCTACCTTCCTATAAAATTTAATTGCGACGTTAAAATTCTCGTTATAATTTTGTTTGATACTATTTAATTGGCGCATTCTTGCATTACATTCACAAATTGATCGGGCCATCCAATTTGTCAAAAGAAATTCATGAGGAGCCCAAATATGCCGGAGTTTGAGGCCACGTAAAAAAATTCTCGAGGCTCTGGTTGCCGCGACATTTCTAGCATAAACCAAGCTTGGATAGTATGCAAATAAAAAAGCTTTCGATCGCAAACGAATTTAGAAGAGCCCCTCAAAGTCAGCTTTTGAAAAAACGTCATTTTTGGTTTTAAACCAAAATGAACCATAAACTTCGACCAGATCATTCCAGAATTCGAGAAATTTCCGTGACTAAATTCAAAAATAAGTTTTTTGCATAGTTTTGGAAAGTGTGTGGCTAGAACTTCGCTTTAGCCCATACCTGCCCCTTACCATTGTTTACCAATGATAAAATTTTCAGCGAGATCGCAGCTTTGAGTCAAGAGAAAAACGCGAAAAACAAAAACTACAGTATCCCTCTGGGGCACGTTTTAGCAAGCAATAATAAAATACCATAGAATCGGATCAATTTTGCGCTATGCCAAAGAGCATCGTTCGTAGACGCCATTTGCAAAAGATCAGCCATGGGCAGCGGATTTGAAGCGAGTTGCGAATTAAGAAGTAAAAAGGTGTAAAATGCTGAAATTTGTTTTGCTTTTAAAAATAACAAGACCTTCAAAAATTCTAAAACTTTGCTATTACCCTTCTACTAATTTCAACTATATTTCGGCCAAAAATCAGAATTTTTCCACCACCCATTCAAGAACGCACAATTTTCGGTCGTAACCAGCGTCAATAGTACAGTCGCGTACTTAAAAATCGAAAAAATCAAGTTGAGTTATTTCCCTATTCCTGACATATTTAAGCATTCTGGCATGGTAACGCACGGTGAAATATGTTTCCTTCTCGAGATATTCCGGGACAAACTTGGGCACTTTTTTTTGATACACCCTGTATCCCTTGAGCCAAAACCCGAAAAATTTGCCCGATCCGTCCGAACTTCCTTGTTTACGTTCCCAAGACGCCGGTCCTATCTGGCTGGGGGTTAAATTCCGGAGCGTTGAAAAAGACGTCTTGCCGGGCATCCGCTTCCCTATCTGCCGCCGTGACTGGCTGCTGACCTACTTCTTCATGGCCATACAGCGCCATCTCGGCGCTTCGCGCCGCGCCCTGCCCGCCGGTGCTCATCAACAGCCTCCGCGCAAAACAACCTCGTACAAAACCTATCCACCCCCACAATCCCCCTAATCTACCCGTTTCCAGCACCCGAAAAAATTTAGCAGCAATGACCGACCTTCTACCCTGGCGCCCAGGCTCGCCCAGCTCGCGCGCGGGGGCCATGTTTTTTCCCGCAGCGCGCAGCGCCCGAGATACAACGGGGGCAGGCGGGGCATGCGGGGTTGATATGGCAGCGTTGGCCTTGAGGGGCCATGGGTATAAAGCCGGACCCCCGGTGATTAGCAGCCCTGTACGCAGTGCTACTCATTCCAGCAGCGCGCCCGCGCTACTCGCCGAATTCGCGCTAATTTTGTAGAGGAAAGGAGTTTTAGGATGCCGCTTCCTTAATAGGTTTGTCTGTATCCTGGACATGATCTTGGAAAAGTTGCCCTTGAAATTGACGCCCCGGCAGCCTGGCTAGGGCTTGTTTTTTGGTGCATGGGTTACGGTAGCCTGGCGGAGTGTAGTTGACCTTGTACAGGGTCTTTGTAGATTCGCAAGGGTACCTTAAGCTTCTCTGTATGTCCCTAATGCATATAGACTTCCTAGTACGTTACAGCGTATCGGAAGTATAAAAATTTACCTATTCTTTCGACTAGGTCTCGACACCTACGTTGACTACCTAAATACGCGCTCAAATTGCCTGGATTATGGTATTCTGGCGGAGTGTCGGTAGTGGATCTTGGCTACGTTCTTGGCTACGCTTTTAGCTTCTTTAAAGGGACTAGGAATTGCCGAAATCGACCACTTCTTTCGCCTAGGTCACGACACTTACGGTAAGCGCCTAAATCTGAGTTCAAGAGCGCGCGTAGATTTTCCAATGCTTTTAGAATTGTAGCCTTCCTAGATTCTTTAAAGGGGCTGGAAACACGGAAACTCTCCCTTCAAATCGCCTAGGTCTCGACTCTCAATTCACGAGTTTTTTTTGAGGATTTCTTCAGGAGGGTTTGTTCTGAATTCCGGTGACCAAGCTTCCGGCAACAGGCCAAAAGCGGGTATTTTTCTGATTAGGGATTAAGCCAGTACGCTTCTGCGTCAAAATACCGTATATTATACATGTCCTTTTGATCTTGCCGTATCCAGCCTTAAATTTTGGATCTTAGCGTTACTTAGAGTCTTTATGTGCTTTTTGATGTGTACTTCCTAATTTATCGGGGGCCTTCTTTCTAGGATTACGGTATCGTTTCGGTAAGACCAGCTGCGGCACCGCCTCTACCGTAAGCCTTAAAACCAAAAAACCCTTGTAAACATCTTTTTTTACTATTTGCTCAATTGACTACGATACCTCTAGAGCATATCGTCTATGATACCATTTTTCACCCAGATCCAAGCGCTCTTAGCCTTCAAAATGCCGTCGCCTCATTTTCCCGCCGCCATCCCCCGCAGATACCATCAGCCACACATTTTTCCGAGGTACACCTTTTTACTGACCCCTGCAACACCCCGGGTTAATCAGCAGAAAATCTCTCCCTGCCCCACCCACGCTATGTATCCCTTGTCTTTTCCCCTTTCGGGGACGTTTAAAAAATGGATAGGATTGATGGGAGTCGTTCAGGCGGTGCTAGCTGATTTCTTTGGCAGATCCAAGGATGGAAGTATCTTGATAAGTATCTCTCCCTCGCTCACTCGCTCTTCTCTCTCTCTCTCTCTCTCTCGCTTTCTCACAGTCGCTATCTTTCTCGCATCCTGTCCCCAGGGTTTTTCACTTGTTTCGAGGTTCGAGAATGGGAATCATGATGTTCCTGAAATTGAGTTACTACTAGGTAGGTAAGAATCTAGCTAGCGGGAGAGAGAGAGAGAGAGAGAGAGAGGGAGGGAGGGAGAGAGGGCGAGAAAGTGGGAGTATTGTTCCGGGGGACACCGAGTTCGAACCACAACTTTAGCTTTGAAACGGCTTGACATAGCATAATGTGGCGTACTGTAGCGTAAATAACGTACGTCAACTTTTCTGGTCTTGAGCACAATTTTCGTCCGTTTGATTTAGGCGTTGTGCGGGTTTTAATGTGATACACAGCCCTTACGTTGGAGTATTTTCGGGTAGTGTAGCGTACTGTAGCGTATTGTAGCGTTTTGTAGGCATCTTTAGCTTAACGCAACTGCGAGGAGTTCAAGCGAATCTCGGAGCGTAGAAGCTTAACAGCTTCTGTGAATTTTCCAAGTGTCGAAGCTCCAAAATCACCCCTAAAGTGCTGACACACCCCTTTAAAACTCATCCCCTCGTTGGCTTGGATCCCTATCCTATCCCGCCACCCCGGGATTGTTTTTCCCAATTCCCCGGCCCCCGCTCGACCTCCCCTGACGGTTCGAAACGGCAAGGTGCAGCTGACCTTGGCATTTTTAGCCAAGCCCCCCCCCCTATCCACCCACGCCAGTTCCAAAAATCCGGGGGGAACAGGCTAATTTCGGACGGGATGGGGATGAGTACAGGAATGTACTCCTTGCAGGTTAGCTAAAAAAAGGGGATAGGGATCCAGGAAATGTACTTTAATGAGGAGGGAGAGAGAGGGCGAGAGAGAGAGAGAGAGAGAGAGAGAGAGAGAGCGGAGACGGCTATCTGGACCTCATCCTGGGACCTTGGCGAAACGTTTGGCAACAGGGGACGGCTTGCCACGGCAGCTCGCCCGCTCTTTTTTAATCTGATACCCGTGATTTAATTAGCCCCTGCCGGGTGATATGTAAGTAGGAAGCGATCGGAACTACCGTATTTGAGACCGAGTTCCGGCTTTGGGTCGAAAAATTGGTAGATTCTAGTACGAACGACAACTTTAACGTTTTGGTCACGTATTCCAGCGTCTATAGCGTACTATGCCTTGCTGTAGATTACTGTAACGGGTCCTAGAGCGTACTATCGAGGTAGCTTCCAGTTTTCGGTGCTATCGCGTGGTGTACTGTAGCGTAGTAAGGCTCGCTATAGCGAAATGTGGTGTACTCGGGCTTACTGTAGTTACTGAAAAACTTGGTATTTGATATTTCACATTACTACCAATCTTCGCAAACTCCTTTCAAGTAGAAGCAACGACTTTGGCGTCTGGATGGCGAATTGTCGCGTAGTGTCAAGTACCGTAGCATATTGTAGTTTTGAAACTTCCGTTTTCCTGAATTCACTGGCCCTTTAGACTTATTCTTATTTTCCACATAACTTTTTCTGCTTTTTCAAGTTAATCCAAGCTTCCTTTAGCCATTTGCCAGTGTAATTTGTACGGTTTCGTACTCCTGACCTCACTCTGACTTCCAAGTCCCTTTAAAAACCGACCGACTGATTTTTAGGTTAGTTATAGCCAGTTAAACCCAACATTCCTCGCTTTTTAAAACTCAGGTCAACCCAAATTCGCCCAACTTTACCTAGTAAAAACCGGGGGTGAACGGCGGTTCCTCAAAACACAGAACTCGGCTCCCGTCTGGGCCACTAAATAGGCTCTAAAAAACAAACCCCTGTCGATTTAGGCTGATTACCGGCCGTATCCGAGGCGTCAAGGTCAGCAACTGTGGGATACGGAAGTTTTTTTTTGGGACCGGGAAACCCCGGGGGAGGGGCCGGTGGCAGAGATAGCCGCTTGGATCTGGGAGGAACTCATTTGCTCAAATCATTTGACTTGTTTTTGGATCTTTGTCTTTTGTGCTGTAAAATAGGGTACTGAAGAGTTGGGTCTGCTCTTTGGGTACTGTAGGTTGCAGTAATGTAGGATCTGATACTCAGGGTCGGATACTGTATCAGAAGATCATTAAAGCAGCTAATCCAATAACATTTTTCAGCCTGAACGTCTTGAACTTCTTCTTTTCTTTTCTTCTTCTTCCGGCTTTCAAATTACCTTCTTTATTTTAGACGGGCTAGACTGTAGACTGACGTTCTGTAGCCCTGGATGCTGTGGATTTAAATACTTTAGCCATAGGGAATTAAATCCAGCAATTCACTTGAGGATTCGACATTTTTGAGCCTGAGTTCTAGAAAAATTTGATCAATTGCAACTTTCTCCGACTTTTTTGAACTTCGCTCAACTTCTCTGACTTTGATTTTTTGACATGGTATCATTTAAGTCGGAATCTATTCGATATTTATCCTTTTTTCAATCTATGCCTTTATTTCTTGTCCTCTCCTACCGTACCTTGGCCTTAATATAATCCCTGATTTCCAGATGGAGGAGGAGAAACGCATCGCCGCTCAGGCGGACTCCCTCAAGCGGGTCGCCTTCATGGGTGAGTAGTTGATCACGGACTTGGTGCCCCGCCTCAAAATTCTATAGCCAATCCTTACCCTAAAAGTCTCGTAAAATCCAGAGATTCCGAGATGTTACTCAGGACGCATAACACTTTTCTGTCCAAAAAATACATAGCAGAAAGAATTCCATTAAAATCATAAATTCCGTCACGCTCCAGAGTACAGTGGTAATCTACTTTTGCAGGCGTCTCCATCTCGACGATGGCCGTCGTCGTGTGCGTGTTGGGAGTTCCGTTGATGTACTCCCACATCCAGCGTGTCCACACTCATATGCAGCATGAGGTCGACTTCTGCCGATCCCGCTCCGGCAACGTCTTCAAGGAGCTCGCCAAGGCCAACGTGAGTAGATGAACTTAAGCGCAAGGCGACGTATACGCATTAGCCGCTAGTTCCTTAGAACAGTACGTATCGTAACGCTAGGACTACCCGTTACGCTACGAGTACGCTCCATTACTTTCCGTTGCCTTAGGCTACGCTAAGCTTCAATCGGTTACGTCGCGTTAGGTTACTTTTGGCTACGCTACGCTACGGTAGGCTAGGTTACGGCATGCACTTTTCGTTAGGTCAAGCGAGGTTATGTTACGTTTCGCCACGACTGCGCTACACTACCCTACGCAACGCTCCCCTTTTCAGGTGCTCATCCAGGTGGAGCAGGGAGTTCGCGACAAGAGGGCCGTCGCCCGCCGTCAAGCCGGAGGAGGCTGCTGCGGATGCGGATCTTCCCCCAACGGACCTCCCGGACCCCCTGGGCCCGATGGACCCCCCGGACAGGATGGACGCCCCGGAAGCCCCGGCCAGAACGGCCCCGATGCCCCGCCATCAAACCCCAACCCCGTCCAGAGCTACAAGTATGTTTTTCGGGGGTGTTGGACTTCTTGGAGTCGTTGTGGTCGAGTTTATGCTCGTTCTAATGGATTACATACCTTGAAAAATTTGCTAGTATAGAGTTTTTCGGCGCTGAACGACTTGAAGTCGCCGTTCAAGGCAGTTTTGCCTTCAACTTTATTTACACCCTACAATCGAACTGATCATCTCCTTTCAGCTGCCCCAACACATGCCCGCCCGCCCCCGCCGGACCCCCCGGCCGTCAAGGACCCAAGGGACCCAACGGACCCCCCGGACAGGATGGACAGCAACTCCCGGAGCCATGGGACCCCCGGCCTGCTGGAGGACCCGGATCCAATGGACAGCCCGGAGGACAAGGACTCCCTGGAGCTCCTGGACGCGTCAACCACGTAAGTGAGAGAGAGAGAGACATAGAGACAGAGAGACAGAGAGCGAGAAGGAGAGAGAGAGGGATAGAGAGAGTAAGAGAGAAAGCCTCGGCTAAATTCAAACGATTTATGCGCAAATGTACATGTTGATCTCCAGGTTCCCGGCGGACGCGGACCCCCCGGCCCTCCAGGACCCCCTGGACAGCCCGGACCCAACGGAAACGACGGCCAGCCCGGAAACGCCGGAGGCAAGGGACCCCGTGGACCTCTTGGAGATGCCGGCCAGCCCGGACAGCCCGGAAACGACGGTGCCCCCGGAGCCAGCGGAGACAATGGAAACGATGGTAAGCTTTTTAACCCAGGCACCGGACCGCGATACGCCCCAGCGTTTTAAGCTGCACTTACCCTATCTTGCTCATTAGTTTAGTTCATGACATAATCTATCCTTTTCTAGGCAACCAAGGCAGCTGCGATCACTGCCCCATCCCTCGCACGGCCCCCGGCTATTAGACCGTACTATGCGACGATCCCAGGACAAAGTTTTAATAAAGATGATCTTCCAAAACTGATAGGAAACAAATTGCAAACTACAAAATTAAAAATTAAAAATTAAAAATGGCATACGGTAACACAAAAATTTTGGAAAAGGCTTTTCACGAAAACCGAAGACTAGCTTAAAGGATACCGACAAACAGCTATGCCAGGAAATTGGATCTAAACGTTATTTCTAGCTTTAAAAGCCAAAAAGAACAAGATTCCGCTTTGAGAAATAGTTTTGAAAAAACCGGTAGAAAGACAAATCGCCTTAGAAATGTCAAGTTTTTTAACGGAACCGATACCATTTCGAGCCTCAAAAAGCACAGTTTTACTAATACTGGCCAATAGAGCTTTCCTATTTTATTTCTAGTGCTTCGTTTACAGCCTAAAATGGTAAACTGGAAAAACCTCTAGGCTTAAAAATACCTTTCACATGCGAAAAACACCAGAAACTTCCAGATTTTTGAAGGTATCAACACTTTAAAGGCTCTAAAACGGTGAATTTTAATAATTGTAAGACCGGCTTTCCTTTTATATTTTTCGTGCCCTCCTGATAGCTCAACACGTGCTCTTTTCGTTGAAAAAATCCCCATAAAAAGACTTTTAAAGGCAGCTGGATATCTTGCCGTATTTTTTCTTGATCGGTAGGAACCTAAAGGTATCCAAATTCCATTTTTTTCATACAAACCCATTTTTATTTAGAGCTCGTTTCCCCTTGTCCTCCTTAGTATATTTCGATGGTTTCTTGTTCACTTGATGATGATTTTTTCCGAATTTTCTATATTTATTGCCCGAAAAACCCTCAAAATTACGAATCAGTTTCTCGTAATGTAAAACAGCGTTATTAGTATGCGGGTTGCACGTCGATGTCACTTACATATCCACAAATTGCACACGTAATACAATAGTAATGCTGACCAAAAATCATAAAGCGAAAAATACATGTCGAAATGCCCAGGTAAACCCTAGCTGTTTTCCACCTCGTAAAAGACGTAAAGGTATCGAAAATAATAATAAAATAAGACTATCGTAAAACTAAATATAAAAATAGCTTTTTATCATTAAACCTTTGAACTCTCAGTGGTTTTTAAATCGATATACTTTTCTTACAAATTTCGGGCGCACCAAAAGCCTTTTGTATCTTGCAAAGACGTGAAGGTATCCACAGTTACCTAGACTTTGTTTTTTTTATTAAAATCCCTTGACCTTTTTCAAGTAATTTATGTGTTTTTACAAATTTCGAGCTCGTTAGACAGCCTAATTTCTGAAACTTTGGTAGAAACTCGCTTCAAAACCACGGAAAACTCCAAATCCGACTAGCGGCACAACTTTCCAAAACTCAAATTTTGTAGTTTTTTTATATTCTCGACACTTCTAGGTACAGTACATTACAGCGTACAACCAGGAACACAATTCTCCAACAATTCCCAAAAATCGGGGGCTTGGGATGACCCTGGAAAACGAGCGGGGGGCGGGGGATGAGTGAACGGGTGTGGCTTACAGTTAGGGATACGAATTTGCGGGGGCAGCTATCACAGATACTTCTTCTTGTCCTTCGCCTTCTTCCGGCCACAATCACAATAAAAAACCGGCGGCGATGATGGTGAAAAATCGCTATATCCCCCCAAGGGCACGGAAATTGAAGGAAATGGATAGAATGGGGGATTCGAAAAAAGATACCGAAAAGATACAGAGAAAAAACACAGGCTTACTGGAGATAAATATCTGGCTGGCTGGCAGGCTCAAGGCTACAGGTAAGCTGAAGTGACACACAGCGAATTTGACACGCGGGGATTATAGGAAAGTAATGGGCAGCAAAAACAAGTGGTTCTTTGGTATTATAGGGGGGTAATTTTAAGCCCGTATTTGCCTAGTAATGTTTATAGCCAGTAATTTAATTAGGTTTTTGAATAAAATTTGGTAAAAAGCTAGGCAAAAAAGTTAGAAGTCAGTCATTGTTGCCGGAAAAAATCGACATTTTTGAATTTTTAGCAAAATTTGTTCCCCTGTTTCAAAAAATTAGAATTTAAAGCAAAGGCCGGTTCCCACCCCCGATAATGCCAAAGGGCCGGAAAATACATTAAATGAGCTGGAAATCCTTTCAAATATCACAAAAATGCTTCGCGTTGAGTACAAGCAGGATTACATTAGGATTAGCTATTGCAACACATAGACGAGAGTACATGGCCGTTAGAAGTGACGCGTTTCGTGTTTAAATTAGTACCAAAAACAGCCCATTTTACTCCAGTTAGTAAGGTTTCGAAAGCGGGCAGCATCTACGCGTCACTCCTAACGACTGAATTCTAAAATCAGGAACTATGGTGAAAACAGATTAAACGGGACTTTCTTCGCCCTCGTCGTTGCGCGACAGCAGCCGTTGTTGATCGGGTTTCCGGGCGGGCGTGCCGACGTCACGACGCCGGTTTTCCTGGAAAATAATGATCATAGCGTTAAAAACACAAGTCTTTCTCGATTGTTGGTAAATTTGGCACATAATAACGCGAAAAATGGCATTGTAAAGCTAAGGATTCATCAAGCTCCACTCACAAGCATCTTGATCCACGTGTACAACGCCGAGCCGAACAGCACAACCACGTTGCTGCACCACCTGAAACACTTTCATTTTTCGACGTCGTAAAGTTTTTATTTTGCGCCCGACGTAGCGATTTATCACCGGGCGCTTCGTTCCAGCCGAGTTGCCTGCCCGGGCATTTTTTAATGCTGCAAATTCCGCGTGGGAGAAAACGACAAAACGAGAGATCCCCTAGTAAAATCAAAAGAAAAAAAAGAAGTTCTAGTTGCCGAATCGCGCAACAAAATAAAACAAATCTGGCCAATGGCGAGAGGAAGTGGCATTAAAATGTACATTTTGGCGGTTGGAGGAATGGAACAGTGCGGTGAAAACTCGGGAAATTGAGTGAAATGAGCGAAAATCGACTCGTATTGGAACAAAAATTTCATTTGCTTATTTCGGCTATCAATGACAAAATTTTCAGACTCTAGAATTTTCAAAGAAGCCTATTCCTTATTTCCAGAAACCCTTCTTTTCCACAAAATCCAAAGGGAAAATTAAAAATTTCAATTTTTAGTCGAAAAATCGGTACACATAGGATAACGGGGGAATAAAATAACGGGGGGCACTCATTATTATGAAATTTGCAATTACTGAGGGATTTTGCGAGTGCCATTCGATAGAGCGTCGAAAAATATACTAAGAGAATTCATTTCAGCCCGAAATAATGTAATAGAAATTTTTATTGAATAAACAAAATTGAGGAAAATCATGGGCAGCACATAGGATAACGGGGGGGGAAAGTCAAATTTTCGAAATTTTCGACATTTTCGGTATTTTGAAAACGTCATTCGATAAAGCGTCGAAAACTGCCCTAGGAAAATTAATTTCAGCCCGAAATAATGTAAATGAAATTTTTATCGAATAAACAAAATTGATCAAAATCCATGGGCAGCACATAGGATAACGGGGGAAAGCCAATTTTGAGATTTTCGATATTTTGAAAACGCGAATCGATAGAACATCAAAAATATACTAAGAAATTTTTTTACAACGCGAAAAAATGTATTATAAAAGTTTTATAGCCTAAAAACTATTTTTCAAAACTATGGGCAGCACATAGGATAACAGGGGGGGAAAAAAATTTTCGGCGTTTTGAATATTTTCGAAATTTTGAAAATGCCATTCGATAGAGGACCGAAAAATATACTAAGAGTTTTTTTTACAGCCCGAAAAAAGCTTATTTAAAAATACTTTTATCATATAAAAAGTTTGAGTGCCCCCCCGTTATTTTTTTCCCCCCCCGTTATCCTATGTGTACCGAAAAATCCTTATTTTAGATTTATTTTTATTTATTTTAGAGATTTTTATTATATTTTTTTTAGCAAGAAAAATCCTATAAAACCGACCATAAGAACGGCTTGACCTCGCTCCAATATGTGACAGCCATCACCGTCTGCGCGGCGGCCTTGGCCGTGCCGGAGATGTTGTGCGTAAGAGGTGATGTTGCCTAAAATCACGTTACACGGCACAAAAAGATCATCCACCTGAATCTGCCACCCGGTCACATAGCCCATCATAAAGCCGAAAACCCCGGAAATTGTCATCAACGTCCAGAACGTGTGCGAGAAGAGGCCCGGGAAGAAGGCGACGGCTCCGAATTCACCGCTAAATTATGCTTGTTTTTAAACTAAACTATTGTTACCTGAACAACATCAGCGGCAAGAAGAGGAAGATGGCGTTGAGGTTGTTGTACATCGTCAGCCGCCAAATCGAGTCGCCGACGCAGGAGAGGCACCTGAACCAGATTTTATCTCAAGTTAAAGTTCTAGCTTACCGCGAGGTGTAGATGGCGTTCAACGCCACACACAGCGACGCCAACACCCCGTAGACGACGCCGGAGACCGAGAGCGAGCCTATAAAAAGGAAAAAAATACGAGATAGCTACGAATTCACGGACCGGCGACATCCTCTTGGTTGACGCCCAGGAAAAAGCCGCCGATGATCAATCCGCAGCAGGCGATCGCGCGGCCAGACGTCTTTTGCCCGAGGATCAGGTAGGTGCAGATCTGAAAGGACAGGGATAACGAGTTTTGGTCATGAAAAAAGACTTTCGAAACTCTTATCGTTTCGTCAGTGTTCAAGGCCGCAAAAGGCTTTGAAAATACACGTACCACGTTGAAAACTGTCGTCAATGATCGTCCGACGTAGTAGAAAGAGACGCCGACGTACTTCAGGCACAGGTTGTTGAAGCCGATCATGCCGACGAAGACGATAGAGAGCGGAAGTACCTGAAAAAAAGTTATGCGTTTTAACACCCAAACAAACCTCGCGGGACAGCTTCTGGTCGAGGTACATCTTCGGGAAGTTGACGGTGTTCGGGAAGGACTGGCTGAGCTTGGAGAGTAGAAAGCACAGTGCCACCGTCACAACGCATTGGTACCAGGTGACGAAGAGCGGGGCATCGAGCTAAAAAACGAAGTTGGGCAATTAATTTGAGCGCACTTGGTCTTGTCCACTTAATAAATACTTGTTGAGGAAGACGAGGCCGATGGAGAAGACCCTGAAATTGAAATTTTGGAGGTTTCTATACCCTGATCCTGTTCATAAGCTAAAATTCAATTAAAAGCATACCAATAAGCGCTGACGGCGAAGAAAACCTTGGCATATTGCCCTCTTGTAGATTCGCCCATCGACCTGGAAAGAGAAAAGCTGGTAAACAGGTTCTCAAAATAACCCAGAGACAAAGAAAAACAGAAAAACCTAAAAACACCCCAATTTCTACGCTATTATACCCATTTTCAGCACAATCCGCGTTAGTATTGGCCTCCACCATTTGACCAAAGTAAGCAATGGATCCCGGATTCCGTTAGTTTTTCAAAATCGGCAGCTATTGCAAGAATTTAGCTAATTGGCCTGGAAACGTTGCCTCTTTCCCTCATTGCTAGCCCCCCAATTTGGATTGCCACGCTTTTACGCCGGGGTGCCGTTTAGAAGGCGACCGGCTACATGGGGATACAATTCGCCCCGACTCTCGCGCCCCACTAACATAAAAGAATTGAGTTTAGCCTCTAAAAACGGAAATCTTGATGGAATTAGCTTGTTTCTGGCCAAAAATAACGCATTTTGGCTTTTCAACAGGTTCGTTTCAACTCAATAAGTGCTGTATAGCTCCAAACTTTGTAATTTCTACATTTCCGTTCATCACGGCATTCGTTTTTCCTAATATCTATCGGGTTCCCGCTTCGTTCGGGTAAATAGGCTAGTAGATTAGTAAATTTCTGTCTCATTGCTACTATTATGTGAAATTAAGAAACGTCTTTAGACCTCCAAAGCTTAATTTCTGCAAATTATCGTCTCTGGGGTATTCTTTTCCTAGTATCCACCGAATTCAGGTCACTATTAGTGCCAAAAACCTCTGCAAGCCCCTGTAAATGATAAACTCAAAACTCAATAGTGTGCCAAAACCCTCTTTTCGGCGCTGACACCCTTATTCAACCCTACATCTGTCCCCCACCATCTGACATTCAGCTCCCGTTAACCCCAAAATGAAAAGAAACCCAATAGATACTCTATAAAAATTATTAGAATTTTTAAAACTAGAACTTTTGCTCCATTTGTTCCGTTGATTTACACTTTACAAGCTTGCGGCTATTTTCGGCCGCCGGGGCTACGCGGGACACCTCTGCACGGGCCCCTGGCTACTCGCCATTGATTTGGGGTTGCATTGCCATGGTTGATACGGCCGCTTCTCGGCCCTTTCTCTTCGTTTGAAACGCGTTTTTGCCGGCTATTTGCGCGCTAGCATCTGGCCAACAGCTAATAGTATAAACGCCGATTGAACGTTTGCCTTGTATCGAATTTCCGGCCCTCAAAAACTAGTGAAAATTAGTTTTATGGCGTAAGGAAAGTCTCTGCCTTTTTGGTTCGAAAAACTGGACTCTGGGCACTATCGTCCACCTCAATATACTTTCCCCAAGCGTATTCTCGTTTCTGGGAGGGGAATTTTAGCTTTTCTCCTTTTTTTTTATTCGTTCTTCTAGATGAGAAAAGGAGTTGGGCTTCTCACTCGAAAAATTACTATTCTGACGCTAACGTTATTCTCTATATATGTTTTCCAAACCTGGTCTCGTTCTCGGCGGCTAATTTGCATTTTTTTTTCCAGATGGGTGATACAGAGCAAGAGCAACCCGCCGAACAACAGCAGGCGGAGCATCACGAGCAGGCCGTCGTCCAACAGGCCGAGGAAGAGAAGCCGCACATCGATTTTCACGAGGACAACGGAAACGTACAAGAAACGGTTCGTTTTTGTAATTTTATGATCAGAACCAGAAATTTTATTGCGCCTTCAAAAAACCCGTATTTTTTCAGAAGCCTGTGATCGCCAGCCACGACGATCGCAGTGACCGTCAAGATCAACGGAGCCGCAGCCGAAGCCGAAGCCCGAGACGCGACCGCGGGGATCGTGACCGTGGCCACGACCGCGGAAACGTCTGCCGCGACTTCCTCAAGAACATTTGCAACCGGGGCAGCAACTGCAAATTCTACCACCCGCCCGACCATGAGCAGAAGCCAAACAGTGATCAAGTGAACTTCTGCATCGATTATCAGGTATACACGGGTGCATTTTGTTGCTCTAGAAATTCACTGCCTTCCCGAGTTCGATCCTCGCCCGTCGTTGTTTAGGTGATAATTGAGTGTTTGCGATGGGACATAGCCCTTTTGATCAAGCTCCAAAAGCTGAATAAGTCTGTTCTTTAAAAAAATTGCTGCTTGAGAACGTTCATGGTGAAAATTCGTAGATTTAGTAGATTCGGGATCAAATTTTCTGAATTCATTTTTCCTAAAAATTCCTAATTTTTTTCTTGGCATTAATTTTTTTCGCTACTCGGAAAAACTTTTTTAGGCTTTTTTGGAACCTAGTGGACGGTCGTAGAATTGTCAAAGAGGCTGAAAGTTAAAAAAAGATAATTTAGCAAAAATGGTTTCTACGAAAAATTAACGGAATGCGAATATGCCTGTTGCTAAGGCTAATTTTTTGCGCCGACTAATAAAATCCAGGATTTAAAAAAGCGGCTTGACCGAGGTCGTTCTCGTTCAGCACTTTTGAAAAGATAGGACTTTCTCAGAATTTAAAGCTTTATCAAAACACCTGTATCCCATAGTTAAACTCGGTTTTCACCTAAATGTGAGAAGGCGTGAATTCCGAGGCTCCTCCCATCGTCTCTCGTCCTCCCCCCGGGGTCTAACCTGCGATGCGTAGGCGCGGCCTCCTTCCGCAAAAAAGTCATCCATCTCCCCATTTTCTTGTCGCACCACTCCCCGTTCAGACCTTTGCGCCATTTCAGAATCGCGGGTGCACGCGCCACAACTGCCGCTTCGTGCATGTGCCTAAGGAGGAGGCCGAGCGCTACAAGGCCACGCGCGAAGTCACGCTCCCCTTGGCCCGCGCTATTGCCGCCGTCAGCCAGGGCGACATGATCAACGGCATCCCCGTCTGCAAGGAGTACCAAACCGGCAAATGCAATCGCGGCGCCGCGCGTTGTCGCTATTGGCATGTGAATCTCGAGGAAGAGCGCGAGCGCAGGTCCGCCGGGTTTTTTTCTTGGAATTGGTTGGGCGCTGGCTTTTGTCGGAGGGGGTTTTTGGGGTTGATAGGCATAAATTCGGTTTGATTTTTGCAAATCGTGGGAATTGAAAGTTTTTAATGACTTGCTGAACTCGTCAGGTTCCGAAAAAACACGTTTTTTGTGGTGGATGGGGAAACGAGCTTTTCCCCCTCAGAATTCAATGTTTATAATATGAAAACTGGCTAAAATGGCCAGTGTTCGAAAATTGTAAGTAAAATAACTTTTTTGAAGCGTGCTTCTACGTTTTCTAGATAGTTTCCCCTTGAAATATAGATAAATTTATCAAAAACTTTTATACGTAAACGACCATCTTGACAAGTTTCTATTCAAAAAAAAATATCGCGTTTTTGGCTTTGGATAAATTTTTCATTGTCTGAAGCGTTTTCTACGTTTTCTTGATGGTTTCCCCTTGAAATATAGATTTAGCAAGAACACTTTTGAAACACGTTTTGAAACTGCTACTTCATGATCAAAACTTTCAATTCCCACGGTTTTGTAAAAGTCACTACTGAAATTAGCGCACTCGTTTCGGAATTAAATCACCTTTTTTA
The DNA here is from genome assembly GCA_038088335.1 of Mesorhabditis sp. LJ9110. NCBI lineage: Eukaryota > Metazoa > Nematoda > Chromadorea > Rhabditida > Rhabditidae > Mesorhabditis > Mesorhabditis sp. LJ9110. Next base: position 145,801 of record JBBGBA010000128.1, on the reverse strand, counting down.
GAAGACGTGGCTACCCGGCTCATGTGCCATTGGGCGGCGGCGGCGGAGGTGGTGGTGGAGGCGGCCGGATGGGCGGCGGCTATGGTGGTGGCGGCGGTGGCGGAATGGGAGGCGGCTACGGCGGAGGCGGGATGCGTCGCGGCGCCCCGCCATTGGATGATTACTACGAGCCGAAACGCTCCCGTATGATGGAAGACCAACGTCTCATCGAGCTGCAACGCCGCTGCTCCGACTACGAGGCCGAAATTCTCGTGCTGAAGACGGAGCTGAAGCGCGAGCATGAACGTTACGAGGATCTGTACGCGCTGTTCAGGTACATTTTTTTTGAACTAGATTGTCTTCTTTTTTCGGTATTTACCGTTTTCAGGCTCAGGTTCTTTCGCAACATCCTGGGGCACAAATTTTGTAATGGAAATTCAAAAACTGCTTCTATATTGCCTTTTTTATGTTTAGGAACGTAAAAATAATAAGAATATGACGCTTTTTCGACCAAAAACAGCGTGGCTTCGTCTAAATATTTTTGCTTTTAAACGTTTTCCTGAGTTTTCTGATAGTTACTGCTATGAAATATAGCTCTACTACTTCTAGACGTTATAAACGGATTTTTGCGCAAAAAATGGCATTTTCGTCCAAACTCGAAGCGTCTAAGCGTTTTTCTACGTTTTTTTTTCTAATAGATTTTGCACTTGAAATCTAGCTCAAAATAATAATATAACACGATTGAAATATTTGCGACTAAACGGGGATATTTGAAGTCGTAGTAGGATCCCCCGATATTGAAAAAGCACCTAATTTCCTTTTTTCAGACAACAAACCGGCGTCGGGGCACAAGCGGCCGCCGCTGGAGCCGCCGCAGCCGGCTACCAGGCCTCCGAAGCCATGGGACCGCAGCAAAACAACGCCGGATGGGGATGGGGCTAACGTTATTGCGGGTCGATTGTTCATTTCTGCCCCCCACACAACATCGTTCATTCCGCTATACACCCGTAATTTGTTAACCTTCTTCCAAATCTCGTCTGTCAACTTCCATGTTGTTCCCCTGTAAAAATCCCGCCAGAAAAGCACCCCCGAACCGATCTTTTTCTTGTCTCCACACACTAAAGGGGTCTCGTTATGTTGATTTTTGAATATTGTGATCCAGGCTTCGATATTACCGACAGTACCCATTCCTTTCCTAGCCCCCCCGATATTTATTCATTTAATTTACCGTTCAAGTCTCAAATAAATGATTTGTGAGACCATTTGCGAGAGGAAAATGCATTCAGGATTGGCAGAGAAATGTTTCAAAAGAATTGTGGTTTTAAATTATGTGTTGGAGAGGTTCTGGTCTGATAGCGGGGGTATGCATATTTTATGCCTTTCCGCCTCGCTCTGTTACTAATGTACAGTATTTTCAGTACTAGAAAATGGTAAAAAACATCTGATAATTTGCGAATTTTGTTTTTAGTCATTAGCTGGAAAATTCATCTGATTTTTCGTACGTTTTTATCTAAAAACTGTGTCAATAACTATACAAATAGTCTATATTTTCATGGTGCGTTAGCAGGGGCGTAGCCAGAAAAAAATTTCGGGGGGCCCGAAAAAATTTTTGCGACTGAAAAAATTAACGAGAAAACAGCGCCGCAGGCGAACAATTTTGGAAAAAGGCTTGATAACTCTACAAATAGCAGTAAAAACGTGAAAAAATAGCGCCGCAGGCAGCAACATTTTTGAGAAAATAAAAATCATAAGGATCCCCCTTATGAAATTTTTGGGCCCCACCTTACGCTACGTCCCTGTGCGTTAGGGAATTACTGGGGAAGCTGTACCCCCGCTAACAGCTCAGTACCGGCGATTCGCGGATAAGCTTAAACGAGGTTTTCGTTAGTTTAAGCAACTATTTCATGCATCTTTTCAAGCCAGCTCTTTTCTGCTAGAAATTTTTAATTCCTTGGGTTTAGGTAAATTTCATGAATCGCCGCCCAAGCCCAAAAACTACCACCGAACTCATCGACAGCGGCGCCCTCTTCCAAGTCGTCCACTCCAACGACGATGAGAAATGTTTGTAAACGCTTATTTAGCCTCATTTTCTTATAGTACTGGCCTTTCCGTGCATCATCAAATGGTGCGAAGAGTCGTACGGCGAGCTGACCTGCTTCCTGTCGCTCTACAAATGGGAGGGCGTTTGTTATAGGTAAAATTTTGGCTTTGAAAAACTAAAGCTATGGATCAGGCTGATGTTCAACGAGCAAACGGTCTTCGGCGAGAATTGTGAGGTCGGCGAATTTTCTAAGAAATACTTGCCCGGAGATCAGGTATTTTTCATTGTTTTTTTTTCGAGAATATATTTTTTACTTTGTCGCCTACGTGCCGCTGGCGTCGGTGTCGAGTTTTGGAAAAGAACGGGCGACATTGCGAGAAACCTGCGATGCCCAGCTGGTTTTGGCCTCGCACTTGACGACGGATTTGATTAGTAGGCAATAGGATACCTGGAAATTTTCTGTTTTTTAGTATCTTCCGAATCGCAGCGCCAACTGGAACCCGTCGAGTGCCGGCTGATCAGAGGCGATGCTGAAGCGTCATATTTCGAAAGCGTTCTGCAGAGTCAACACTGTATGGCATTTAAAATAATGAATGAATATGAATGATTTTGCCCTTGAAAATTTTTTAGACCTTTTGGAAAGTCTTTTTCCTATGGCTCTAAGTAAAATTTAAGCATACTTCCAAAAAAAGTTAGAAAAATCTTTTAAGGGTCGAAATTTTGTAAATTTGGTGTCGAAAAAAATAGATTTTTCTTAGCTGAAGATTTTTTTTTTATTAAAATTTACAAAGGTTTTGATGCGGGTTTAAAAAGGTTTAAAAAAGTTTATGATCTGGCTCGGACCGAAAAACGGAAAACAAAGCGGAAAACTCAGGGTTTAAAATTATTTTAGGCAAAACCATTTTCCCGCTTCAACGCTGCAACCTGGGTCGTGAGGAGGTGATGAGCGCCGGGGATTCGCTCGCTCCAGGATTTCCGATGGTTTCTTTTTAAATTCGACGCTAATCTATACATTTAGCCCGCACACAAATGCCTGGACGAGCTGTCGGATTGTGTGGTACGAGGGTACCGCGTCAAGATGCCCGCCTGGCTGCAGCGGCTCAATCGGGATTTCACGAAAAACGACTGGTTGCTCGTCGATTTTGAGCGTAATTGGGCGAATTTTTAGCTCTAAGTTTTGTATTTCAGTTCCTGGCGAGGTCACGACGGTCAGTGCGTCGCTGGTCGACGTGACAACGGCCAAATCCTCAGTGAATTTAATCGCAAAATTAAATATACTAATTAAATTACAGTTCAATCGCCGCATCAGCACGATGAAGTTCATGGCGGACGGCGGCCAGCATAAGACGCCGTTGACATGGTCGGAAGAGGGGAATGTCATTCCGAAATTCATGGACAATCGATTCCAGACAGTGCGTGACGTTCCGTAGCTTTAGAGCTGTCGATTTAGGATGAAAACCGGTTCACGCTGCTGTTGACGAAGGGGTTCGGCAAATTTCCGTACGTTTTTCGTCCTTAAAAAATTTATCATACATTTTGACCAAAAATTTTTAGTTTTTGAATTTTTTATAGTTAAAAAAACTGGTTAAAAGCTTTTAAAATAGCTTATATCTATTATTCGCGATCTGCGATAGCGTAAAAAAAACCTGCGATTTGCAGGTACAAAGTCCAAAAATGGATCTACCCGGGCGTCGAGATCGAGCCGGGCAGCAGCACCAAGCGGGCCCTGGAAAAACTGGCGCAGCACAACGACCCGAACGTGTCGATTTACGAGGTTATTCGCGTTTAATTTTATTAAATTTGGGTTTAGGGAAGGGAGGACGGCACGTTTCGCTTCAAGGAGAAGATGCCAGCCGGGCTGCAGCCCGCAGATTTGGCCCACTCATTTTCGGCGGACGGTCCGAAGAAGCCCGGCTCGGCCAGCGTTGAGGAGCCGGAAATGATCAAAATGTAATTTTATATCTATTAAAATTTAATGGAAAATTTTAAGAAACGGCTTCGAGACGTCGATCTTTGAAGAGCGCACACAACAGTCGATTTTGAAAGATGTGGGGGTTTTTTATTTTTATATATTCTTTTCATTTTTTTAGGTCCTCCACCAAAAAGCAACTTGTTTACCAGTGGATCCGAGTTATTTCTACGATTTGTAAGTTTTTTGGATTGAAAAATTTCAATTTGTATTTTTTAGCAAAGGAGCTCCGCCCTACCACACGACCAGCCTGCGATGGCGTACTTTTATGGACTCCTCACTGCATAATGATAAGCGCTTAATCGAAGTATGAGTTTTTTAACCTATTTTTATAAGATTTAAAAATCTTTTTTTTAAATATAAGATTATTTATTTTCTAATTTTTTTTATCCAGATAATCACCGTCGCCCGGCAGCAGCTCAGCAAGGACGCAAAACTGTTGCAGTGCGGCTTCAAGTCGAGGTGATCGTCTACGTAAAAATAATTTAATTTTTGGTTCAGGATTCTGTGGGAAGCTCTTTTCATGGAATTGAGCGGCCGAGAAACGCTGACGCGAAGAGATGTGCGCGAGGCTGTCCACCAGGCCATCCTCGAAAAGGTGCACGCCCACGGCGAAGTGCAGAAAGAAGTCGATGAACAGGCCAAGGTCCCGTTTTTTCCCATTTTTCCCACGGCGGCAGTTAAAAATTTTAGCTTAAAATGCAACTACATTTTAACCTGAAAAGTTGTCGAAAAAAAATTTTTTTAATAGTTTTACGATTTTTTTTATTTATGTAGATAAATAGTAAAAATAATGTATAAAAAAAAACTCAATTTTATTTATATTATAAAAGCTGGATACTACGAAAGATGCCCCGGGTTAAAACGAAAGCGCCTCGGGATGTCTATTATTTTAGGCAGCAAATGAAGCTGCCGCCCTCGACCACTACTACGAGACGCAGCACGAGCGCGTAGTGAAACGGCTCCGCGAATTGCCGCTTCCGGCTGATGGGGTATTTTTTAACTTCTAAAACGTTACATTTTACTTTTTTTAGTTCTGGCCCATCCTACGCGCCGAGACGGCGACGCCCGCCCCAAGCGAACTACCATCGGATTGTTGATTTTTACTACTGTTTTTTCTTTATGTTTTTCCGGCCTTCTGCGCTATGGAATTTTTCCCCCTGTGATCTCTCTCGCTCGCGACTAGCCTTATCCTGTGTATTGACATCTCATCGAAATCGGGTTGAATAAAAATTTTTGGAAATGATTTTTTGCTGATTTTTGTAAAAAGTTGCACATTCCAAGCGAATTCTGTGGACCAATCGCTCTGCTTTAAACCCGTTTTTTTGATTGAAATCTCATCAAAATCTGTTTGACAGGGCTATGGTACTGGTCTCTTAGCGGGGGAGGGAAACCGATTTTTTTGCGCCTATACCTGCCGATCTGTGGATAATATCTAGCGTATTTTTGTCATGTATTTAGTCGCTTTTAACCGCTGAACTATAAAAATAAAACAAAATGTAAAAATTAATTTTAAGCTATTTTTTGGCCATTTTTCATGCATTTTTGACCAAAAGTGACCAAGACTAACCTTTTTCAAAATGTGTAAAATGCTATGAAAATGGTTTATAATTTGTGTGTGGGGCCGTACAAAATTCCTGGGGAAATTTGAGTCCCCCACGCTAACAGTACAGTACCAGATTTTTTACTTTCTAGTCAATTTTGATTGTTGGCAGCCCAGTTTGAAGTCTCTTGGTGTGTAATTGGCCCGGGAAAAGGCGAAAATCTTTATTTGGCAAATGCATTTGTGTGAGGCGGGTACCCGTGTGTCGATTGTTAATTTTGCACCTGTTCGAGCTTATTCTAGGCGTTGCCGCTTCATGCCGCGTGTCTCCCTGACTGGCGTTTGTGGCGGAGGGGCCTTCTTTGGTGGTGTACGCCCCGTTGTTTTCTTCGAGCCTTGGCTGGGGGCCATCTAAATTCGTGGTTTTAATCGGGGTTTTTTTACCTTAAGGCTTTTGAGCTATTTTTATTCTTGTGTATTCCGGGGAGAATTCGCGGGAGGGGAAACTGAACTTTTTTGGCCCAGCCTAGATTTTTTATATCAATAGTGGAAGTGTTTCTAAATTGTTTATTGCTATTCTAAAAATAAAAACTTTACAAAATTTAATTAAAAAATTTAATTTTAGGTCGAAAAATCGATTTTTTTTCGGCCAAAAATGGCCAAATTTTCGACTTTTCCAAGCGTCTTTCTAACTTTTAAAAAAGCTTTTCCGATTCAAATAGGCTTAAATTTTACTAAAAACAATGTGAAAACACTTTATATTTGATTACTATCCCCACCAGGCCCGACAAAAAAACGTTGGGTTTCCCCCCGCGAATTCTTCGGTTTCTTACATTCACATTGCCGTTTGCTAAAAGTTTCACACATTTGAAAAAATTAAATTGAATTAATTTTTTGATTCAAAAAGTAGGGTTTCCCGTGAAATTCCAAATTTTTCATCAACTCTTGATATCGAAAAAGGGCGTAAAACCAGTCAACTTTTTTTGTTCTTGGCAACCCGGTGCCTACGGAAACTTAGGAGAAGTTACAACCCTAATGAAAAAGAACCTAGGAGTGTCATGTCTAGGCTTTTTCCGGCTTCATCGAGTTTTTAGCGACCCACCGTTTGCATCGGGTGTTGCTCGATGACGATCTGATGTTGGGGGACGGCGGGAGAGTGGTGGATGCTTGGAGCCTCATGGGACACGACCATGCCGACGTGGGCTTCTTGTCCATCCGGCGACTTGTGGCTCCCATCCACGAACTCGGTCATCTCGATCGGGATCAGCGCCAGCTCGTCATCTTCGCCTAAATGGATAGTTTCGGTATTTTTGGCATTTCTGGCCCTATTTATCAGGTTTTAGACTAGTTAAAACCCAATTTTTTTTTTGCTTACCCATACCTGGCTGCGTCATGTAGTGTTGGCCGGTTTCCGGGTCCACCAGAATTTGAATATTCGCAGGTTGTAGTGAGGTGGGCGCGTGGTTAATCGATTCCTAGAATTAGCCGGTTTTTAGAGTTTTAGTGGCTATATTAGGGCCCAAATTGAAATATCATTTTGTCGAGACTTCAATACGCTGAAATTTCAACTGGGGAAATGTTTTAGATGAGTAATCGAAGCGAAAACGACATTGAAATTTCGACAAAATGATTTTCAGCAAGGTGAAAATCATCCGATTTTGCTTACATTATTCGCAGTTTGCGGCAGGAGAATCGGCTTCTGATGGGTCTGCCCGTCATCGTGTTGATAGCCGGGCGGAGGATGAACGATTGGCGGCCGGGCGAGGCCCTCCTTGCCCAGCTCTCGTCGATATCTAAATGGGTCGCTTGGTCAACCTATGCCTCTTTTTGCGTACCTGTTTAGAAACATTGCCATGGGTTCGATGTACTCGTCAAAGCCCAGGTCACGTAACGCGTCTAGCAAATCGTCGGAGGTGACCACTTTTCGGCGTTCCTGAGATAGATATTTCGATATTTTTAACTTTTAATCTTGCTATTTTCGAAAAAAGCATTTAACTTGTTTAGGTGATATAATATTTCTATTTTGGAGATAAAGATCTTTAAAATTATATAAACTTCAAAGCTAAACAGTTTTCAAGCTTCTATTAATCAAGATAAATGAACGGCTTGAAAATGCTCAACTACCTGTAGGCAGCGTTCATTTGCGTGCGACGTGATGAAGGAGATAAATTCCGAGGCACAATCCTGGACGAGTTCACGCGCTTCTTTGGCCATCTTTCCAGCTTCCGGGATTTGCGTCCTCATTAACCGGGTTACATTTGCTGAAATGTCATTTGTAGGCTTGTGTAGGCTTTACTTTTCTGCGCTGCTCTCATTTTTCAAAATTTCGTTTCCATTATACAGAAATATAACTAGTTTTCCAGGTCAACCCACCAATCGGCAACAGCCTGTCCTGCTCGGGGAGCATGGCAGAACCTCGAGGATCGCCTCCAGAAGTCCCTTCCATGCCCGGCGTCATCGAGTGGTGCCTCTCTTCTCCATCACTTTCTTCCTGCTCCTCCATCTGGTGCTCGCTGTGATGGTGGGGCTGCATCAAATGCAGATCGTGGCCCTGGAAAGGTAAGTTTTTCACGTTTTATAGGAGTTTTCAAACCGTTTTTGCCAAGGAATCGGCGCTAGTCCAGTCCATTTCTATAGAATTTTTGCAGTTTTAAATAAATTTAAGCCGATTTCCGTATTTTGTCGCGCTAAATCCTTACTTTGTGCAAAAAAGATCGGTTTTCTAAATTTATTAGAACTTTTAAAAACCGCTTTTCCAAGGAGTCGGCGCGAGATCTTTTGGCTTTCTTTAATTAACCCATTTAGAGCTTCCCTAGTACGCTAAAAACCGAGGCGAGGCCATTTTCGGAGAATTTTTACAATTTTAGGTGAATTCAAGCCGAATTCCCCAGTTTTCGCTAAATTCTCATTTCGCGCTAAAAATATAAGTCTTTACGTTTGCTTGTAACTTTTCGACCTAGCTTTTCTAAGAAATTAGCGCGAAAACCGCGATTTTCTTTATCTTTAACGCGTTTAAAGTGTTAAAGTGTCTATGTCTAGAGCGGGCTATAGGCCAATTCTATGGATTTTCTTCATTTTCTCGCTAAATCCTTACTTCTCGTGCATCCGCGTGCATCATGGCCATCTGGTTGTGCATCTCGGAATACTGTTGGTTCGAAACCATTTACGAGGGGTAATTTAGACAAACAGGGGGCCCGCTGATTGGAGTTGCGAATAGCGAAGGGGCCGACCCGGTGTGTACAGCGATTGGCCGGCAGCCAACTCGCTACACGAGGCACCTATGGACGCAGGGGACCCAGTGGTTCGAATGGCTGTCGGGTAGGTGGGTGGTGAGAATTATAGCAGAAGCCTGTAAATGTATAGGATGTGGGGTTGGCGGTGAGAGGCTCGGAGACGCTCCATTTAAGCAGCTCAGGTTTTAGCTTAATCCCAGGATAAAGTTAGCTTTAACTATGCTTAAAATACGATCCACTTATACTTGGTTTTTTAGCTTAAGTATGGGCTAACGGTTGCTTTAGAATACCATCCTTTTAGGCCACTTATTTTTAGCTTAAGCCGCTGCTTGATTACTTTAAATATGCTTACAAAAGTAATTGTTAGCTAAAACCCAAACTTCAGCGTAGGCGTGTTTAGATTATCTACAAAAGGCTTTACAGGGCTTGACTTAAAGCCAAGCTCAACTTGGCGTAGCTAAGCTTCGATTGGTTTTTATAAAATAAAGCTGAAGCTTAGGCTTAGTTTTTCCAGAAACTTCAGTTTACAAAAAACGAAGATTGATTGAGTCAAAAAGTCCAGGCTTTCCTCCCCCCGATATTGCATCAGTACCCGAGGTATCTGGTAGTACGACATTTCTAAAAAGATTATAACTTCTTGATCAATATCTCATAGCCTTTGCCGTTTATTCCAAACAACAGAGACGAGAATCACAATCCGGGGCATGCGATAGACTCTGGGAGCACAGACAAAATCACATAAACCTATCAAAGTATATCGGGAGGGGTAGGGGAAGTCGCAAAAATACTGAGCTTGCAAAAAGGCCACGAGGGTACCCAAAACAATGGGGGGAAGTGAGGGGGTGGAGATGATCGATTTGGACGGGCTGGGTCGAGGGGTTCAACAGGAAAATATAGTGGGAACAAAAATTCGTGAAATAATCTCTAAAACAGACCCTAGTGGTACTTGCAGACGGCGGGGAACGTGCACCCCTGCTGCTGGATAATCTCCGAGGCGGCGTAGTTGGCGCATGCGATGCAGTCGGCGAGCGGCTTGGCGCGCACGAGCTCGGCAAGGAACCCTGAACAAAAAACATATCTTTTAACATATTTTTGCGGCTTTTTCTGTGTTTAAAAAAAATGAGAAATCCATCAATTCGTAGATTGCTGCTCAGAAATGACTCACCTCCAACAAATGCGTCTCCGGCGCCGTTGGTGTCGATCAGCTTCTCCTTGGGCAGCACGATGACGGGGAATTCCTAGAACAACAAAAAATCTAGCGTAGGAAACGTTTGAGAGATAGATAGCGAGAGAGCGAGAGAGATAGAACGTGTTCCAAAGCTTTTTTCGGTTCGGTTCCAAAGCCCGAGCAAGCCAAGCAAAAACCAACCTGAATCTTGCCGTCCTGCGCGACAATCGTCGGTTCGGAGCCCTGGGTGATGACCACGATGCGCGAGCGGTTCTTGTTTTCCTAAAGTAAATAAATAATAAAGTAATTTTCCTAAAATATAATAAATAAACCTTTCAGAAAAGCGGACCTTTGGCAGATGGCTGGCCTTCTCGGCGATCTCGCGAATGTCCTCGGTGTTGAAGCCGGCGGACTATAAGAAAAAGGTATTTTCAAAAATCAAGCCAAACCTTTGAGAAAGCCCGGGCCTCGTCCTCATTGCCGAACAGGTAGTCGACATACGGGAGGGTCTAAAAAATTCAAAATCAACTTGATACGCCAAAAATTACCTTGGAGAGCGGCTCGTAGAAGAATTGAGAGATGAAGGGAGCCGACAGGTTGAGCATGAAGATCTAAAAGAATTTCGTTCATTTTGTCTAAAATGATTTTCTTTTTTATTCTGCAGATCAGGATGATCTACAATTTGACCGGATGTATCTATGTTGCAAAACGTGAAGAGGCGTCGGCAAGAAATAACAGCAAACCTGTTTTTCGGGAAAATGAACGTCGGACAGGCTAAAAAAAATGAAAAATTAGGTACCTTGTCGTGCTCAGCTGCGTGCTTGGCAATCTCGAGGATGGCCGGCGGGCAGACGGTGAGGAAGAAGCCGCCGACGTAGAAATACTTGGCGGTTTCGACGAATTTCCAGTGCTTCGGGTCCTCGAGATGGCCGACGGTGAAAGTCTCGGCGGCGGCCAAGTGAGCGCACAGGGACCTGGGAAGAAAATTTAAAATCTGGAACAATCACGAACAATCTCGTTTTAAAAAAACCGTTAGAAGAAAGGCCGATAATTTATATCCACGAGCTAACAAGAGAAACACCAAGAATGCGTCAAACAATTTGACAAAAAGTGGTTGTTTACCTATTGTTGCCATTGATAAGGGCGGCGCAAGTGCCAGTCTTGACCGTCTCGTTGACCTGGTACTGCACGTTCACGCCAGCCTCCGTCGCCTTCTTCCGCAGCATCTCGCCGTACTTGTCGGCGCCGACGGCCCCGAAATACGTCATCCGGTTCGGCTCGTTCAGGATCCACTAAAAAGTGAAATTAAGATATTCAGGAATCTTTTTTACCTGAGCAACACGGACGGCGTTCTGGGCGGCTCCTCCCGGGATGTACTCGACGTGGTGGGAGGCGGTCAGCTCGTCAAACCTGACAAAAACAATGATATAAAATATTTTTAAGCTAAACAATTACATTGGCACGTGCTTCTCGTCGCACAGGATGGCGTCGTTCTCCTTTAGCCCCCATTTATCGAGGAAGGCCTTGTCCACGGTTGTCTAAACAGAGTTTTTGGTACTTTCGCATTATCGGGGGGGGGGGGTTTAACTTTCTCTAGAAATGTCCAATAACTTAATAGTCTTTTAGTTACAATATTACTATTTTCCAGCTAGAAAAACTATCTAAAATTTTTGAAAACGTTTTGAACAAGTCGAAATGTTGTCAAAATCGGCCATTTTAGGTCGAGAAATCTGTTTTTATATATATTTTTATGGAAATTTTGTAAATTTCAGTTGGCATAGTAAAAAAACAGTCTAGAAATAGTTCCCTATTTATATTTGAAAAATTAGCTCCTAAGAAAAAAAGTTGGTAGTGCTAAATAATCGATTCTTTTACCGCTAAACACCATTCGATACCTGGATGTCCAGCAGCGGGTTGCCCATGCCGAGGAGAACGCCTTCGGGGACCGACATGTTGGCAAAGTTTTACCTGAAAAAATACACTTGATTTTGATAAAAACACCCATCAAGGAAAAGCGAAAATTCATGAGAATAAAAAAGGAAATACTTCTCCCCGAACTCAAAAGTAAATACTTGTTTTTCATAGCAAAACCCTCAAAAACTCGGGGTCAAGAGTTCAAAAGGAGGGCGAGGAGGGTGCGAGACAGGGCGGCCAAGGCGAGAGGACAGTCGGGGCGGGCCCTCGGCGTGGCTTTTCTCAAACAAGGGCAGACAGATCCGAAACGACGAAAGGTTGCCACGGCCCGAGCGCGCGTTCCAACCCAAAATGCCCCGTAAAATAGTCGTAAAATGTCGCAAATGATGCCCGATTGGGCCGAGCGATAAAAACGATATTTTTAGATTTTTCTAACTTGGATTAGAAGCCTACAAAAACGTCGATTCGAACAAGGCGCCGGTCCCTAAACTTCTACTTTTTATTAAACACAAACTAGAAATTATGTTAATTTTTTTTAAAAATTTAGCGATAATGAAGTGGGAAAAATGAAAAATGTGGGAAGTCCGATATTTTAGCCTTTAATAAAAATTTGTAAGCTTTTACGCTTAGGCAAGGCAAAAAATGTAGAACCCCTTCCGCCATTCATGCTAGAAAGATAGAATCCTAGGCAAAAAATTTCTCCCTGCTGATTCTGTAAAAGCTTTACACGTAACTTTCCAAAACTGCTAGCAAAATTATGCCCGAATCAAAGTTTCGCAGCAAACCCGCGTCCGGAAAATACATCGATTTGTGGCGAGGCGCAAAACTGGTCCATCTTCGGCGAAAAAGTATAAAAAGGGCAAAGACGGATTGCGCCGGCTCGCCGCCCTGATATGGGACCATGTAAGGCGCGAAGAACAGACGATTGGCGTGGGATGCCGGGGTCAAGTCGGGGCGCTTATCGAGGCATCAGTGGCACGATGAGCCGCCCGCCCGGTTGTCTGGGCCTTCCCGAAATGGCTACCGATTGGGCAAGGTCGCCGCGCTCCGATTGATTCGGGGAGATTTTTCGACAAGGCTAGACGAGAATAATGCGTCGTATTGTCTAAAATTTTTACTGGACCGTTAGCGGGAGGAGACAAATTTTTCTCAGTAATACGGTACGGCCCTATAACGATTTCACTATATAAACGCTTTTTAGAGAATTCCATACAGTTTCCAAGATAGAAAAGGCCAATAAGGTCTAAATTTTCGAATTTTCAAAACTTTTTAGCAACCAAACACTGCTAAAACGATAAAAAAAACATTATATATCAACAGGTTAGTCGGTAGAGGTGGAAAAACCAGGTTCCCTCCCCCACTAACAGTCAATTACCTAAAAATTAACTAAATCCAAAATTCGAAGGTAGTTTCTTGGTTCCATCCACCCACACTCTTTCAACTCTACAATATATAAGCGTCACAAAGTATTTATTGCCACATGCACAACAAAATTAACGTGACTCCTAGCAAAACAAAGGGAAGACAACATTTAGTGGTAATAAGGTGCCCTTAGCATCGTCATGCCATATTCCTGCAGCACCGTCTCGAGCAGCTCGGGCGTCAGCGTGTACTTGACGTCCTTACCGGTGCTCCTCTTCGACGGGCGAACGCCGAGTCCCTTCATACGAGCTTGTTGCTGGCAGTCCAGAGCAATGTCGGAGATGAACTTCTGGGTGGCCAACGAGATCAGCCGCACAATCCTTGGATCCGCGCTATCGACACCGGCCCTGTGCATGTAGTACTGCGTGACCGAGTCCGGGATGGCCGGCACGAATTCGTCGATCGAATTCAGGAACTCGCGAAGGTCGGCACCGGGCGGGGGAGAAGCCGCCTGCTCGAGAGCTGAAACAAGAAAGTTTGCATTTGATTAGTCAAAAAATTGAAACTATTTTTTTGTATAAATCTAGAAAGGCCGAGTAACTTAATCGGAAGTATGAATTACTGTTTTTGCGAAATGAATATGTTGCAACCAGAAAAGCAATCTAAAAACTGAAACCATTTTTAAAAAGTCGAAATCAGGCCAAAAGCTCTCACTTTTGTTCCAAAAATCTATGTTTTGAATAAGCTCTACTTTTCAGCGCCTCGTGCGAAATAAACCAAACGAAATTAAATAAATTAAAGCAAAACAATAAAGAAAAATCCTTACCGGATTCTTGCGCGGCGTTGAGTGGGCGGCCTAGATTTCGCCGGACTTCGTAGAGCGCCGGCTCAGACAGCATTGAAGTCGAAGGGCCGGCTTGGGCGGCTTGAATTTTCTCCGCGTCTTCAACAGGTACAGCTGGCGCAGGTGCAGCGGGGGCTCCCGTCAACGCAGAAGCCTGGGGAAGGCTGGCGACAAAGTCCGCAAATTGTTGGGATGACGAAGTGGGTCGAGAAGGCATCAACTCAACGCTCTACAAACCAGAGAGTAATTAGTAATTTTTCTAATCAAGCCAATAATCAGAAAGCACTGGCACGAATTAAAAAAAATTGGTTGTTTCGCCGGATGGGGGGCACCTTTTTTTAGTAACCAATTTTTCAAATTTAAATAGTGGAAGTGTTTCTAAGCGGTTTTTACTAATCCTAAACGTGACAACTAAAATACTTTAGTAAATAAATATGGATTTTTCGACCAAAATTTCGCGTGTTTAAAATTTTTTAGAGAATTTTCTAGTGAAATATAGCTAGCTTTTTACTAAAAACAATATTAAAACACTTGCTATTAAGTTACTACACCTCTAAAATATACGAAAAAGTTTGGCTACCCCCGATAACGCGTAAGAACCATAAAGTTTTCGAAACAATCCAATCAATATGATATGGGTTTACAACCCTTAATGCTAGTTATTTTCGAAATTATTTTCGCAACAAATTTATTTCAAGGAAACAACAACAAATAATCGGGATATGGCAAAGTGCAACAAATGAACGTATCAATATGCTAGCGAGATCTAATGGGGCAGTAGATGCGTCGGGGCTAGAGCAGGAATTCGTAGATGATCCGGCGCGGGTCCTCATCCGGTAGCGGGAAACAAACTATAAAAGGCAATTAAACCGCATCAATAGAATCTTACGCTTTGGCCGAGGCGGGATGTTAATGGGGAGGAGACGCCAGCCGATTTGTTGCTAAAGGAAAATTGGCAAAACGTAAGAAAACTGCGTACCGGGATGCGAAGCGGCGTCAGATCGTTGGAGCTGACACTTGCCGGAGGCGGGCTCAAAGCTGGAAAAAAAAAGATAAATACTCGAAAAAACAGGGTTCTTTCGCATTATCGGAGAGACAGGATCCAGAAACGCCTAGTAACCTAATAGTAAGTATTTTAATAGTGTTTGCAGTAAAGTATAACTATATTCAACTAAAAAAAATCAATCCTAAAACGCTAAAAATCCTCAAAGTCCAAAAATTGCCAAAAATCGGCCATTTTCGTCGATAAATCTTTATTTTAGTACCTTTTTCAAAAAATTGTAGTTTTTTAGGAATAGAAAAAAAAGCTTAGAAACACTTCCCCTAGTTATATGAGAAAACTTGGATCCGTAGAAACAAGGTTGCCCCGATAATGCGAAAGAACCAACTTGAGTTCTTTTGAGACAATTTTGGGGCCTAGAAATTTTTTCCGAAAAGCGAGTTCCGCGCGCTACAAATTTCTCATAGCCTGAGCATTTAAAAAAATCCCGCGTGTAGCTCCACTTGGGAACAAATTCCCACGAGAATACCTTGAAAAAAGGTCCATGCCCTCCCTGGCAGGTTGCCCGAATGCTTGACAGCCAGCTGCTGCTAAACAACTTGGCTAGTAGCCACAGCTCACCAGCGCTAGTAAGCCTTATCTTCCCGTTTATCCGCGGGCGGTAGTGAATTTTTACCTTTTGTAGCCTGCAGCTGCCGAATAAAATAATACAGCGTTTTTTTATCCCCGATATATCTATTTTGGCCATTTTTTATCAAAATTTCACAAGCTTACTTACTTACAAAATGGCATACAATTGGATAATAATGGATGAAATTTTTTTGTATTAAATCCGGCAGAAGATCGCCAAAAATCACTACTGCCCCGCCGATAAACGGGAAGCACCGTAATCTCTCAAAAAAGACTCACGTGTGGCGATGCTCTGGCGTCCCCTCGAGTGCGAATCGCGAGTCAACGAGACCCTCATTGGTGTGGCGGGATGGCCCTAAAATGGGTATTATTCCAGGTTTGAAAACTCTAAAATAGACATCTTTGGCATGTATACAGCTCAATCAAAAAATTACAATAAGATCTCCTTTCCTCGTTCAAGACCGACCTTACTCGGTGACTCCTTATCCGTGAAGAGCCAGTCACGCAGTCTGGGCGGCAGCGAGGGTTCTCCAGGCTTTGGCGACTAATCGGAATTCAGTAAAATTCCGTAAACCCCACCATGTCTTCGGCCCCATGACGTCCCGGTGATCCCATGCTGATGCCGCTGGTCTCCGTGTCCCCGGAAGCCGATGGACGCGCTAAAATTAGATAAATCTTCATCAGCAGCTCTCATCTACAAACCAGCGGTGACACCGTCCTGACGGCCGTTCCGCGATGGAAGTTTGATCCTAAAAAGGGGACATAAAACTTTCAAACGCGAGCATACCCATGTATTTTCTCACATTTTTCTCGTGCTTGGACTGAAAAACGCGTATAATTGTCAAAAATCTCGAAATAACCGTGAATGAACCGCATCAACGAGTCCGAGAAATCGCGTCGAATCGCGGCGATTTTCACTCCGTATTCGGGCTGTACGATTGGCGTTGGGTGAAGCTAAAAAAACCATATCTCATCAAGTCACAACAAACTACCGTCTGACCACAGTAGATGCGATGCTGGAGCGCCAGTAGATCGAGGAAGAACTTCTGATTGCAAGCGCACGTGTACATGATCAAGGCTAGAGAAGTACGGTAGATTTTAATGACCGTAAAAGTACCATGATGCGTGACTGCAATGTGCTCGTGCAGTGCGGTCAGGCCGAAGGGCACGTTGCACAAAATGCACTGGACTTGAGGGTCGGCGTCTTCTGGTGGCTCGCTTGATTGTATCATGCTCATCGGGAACAAGTTGGTGTCAAAATATCTAAATGGGAAATGTGTAAGCCATTGATTCAAAACCACAAAAATGGAAAATGAGAGTGGAAAACTGAGAGTCCGTAAAATAAAAAGGGATGAAGTTTGAAGGTTCAAAATGCCAAAAGATGTAAAAAAAAGAAAACTTCAGTTTTAAGCGTTCTAAAAATTATTTCAGGCATCCGCTAAAATTTAGACGAGCAGCAATTGGGTAGTACGGCACCATCGTTTCGTTACAAACGTAGTTTACGTACTTTCACGGAAATTATCGTACTCTCATTTTTTCTGTCTTTTCACTACAATATCCGGATCAAGAAATCCATTCTCTATAATCTGCTAATACGTAACGATTTATTGTGAATCAAATCTGTGGAAAACAATAACAGGCAGAGGCGAGATCGTGTACACGTAGACCATTTATGTACACACATGCCGGAAAATGGAAAGTCGAAAAATTGTTTTCCGGTGACTATAAAATGGAAGATTTCTTCTTGCGGCCCTTCTTTGCCGGCTGGGATGGCGTCTCCTCGCTGTTCGTCGTCTCGGCCGAGGCTTGGCTGCCGCGCTTGCGGCCCTTCTTGGCAGGCTGCGGCGCCGGGGCTCGTCGTTGTTGGGCGTCTCGGCCTCTTCCTGGTTGACGCGCTTGCGGCCGCGGTTCTGAAATTAAGTTATTCCTTAAAAAGTCAAATAATAACGAATATAACTAATCAAAATCTGGTTTAAAGTAGTTGGTTTATCATCGGGGCTTCTCCAAAAATTTTTGTGCTGTGCCTTTTATCTCAGCCTAAACTACAGTAAGTAATAACAAAAATTTTATGATGGTTACTATTTCAGACTACTAAAAATTGAAAATGAACAAATTTTAGTAATTTTTTAAAGCTGTTGTATCTAAAAAAAGATAAAACTGCGTAAAGGTTTCTTTTATCATAGTGCGCTACGGAAACCGAAAAGTCACCCCCCCCCCCCCGCTAACAAATCAGAACCAAGAAAATAATTAAATTAAATCTTCAAAAATTAAAATTGTGTTGTTTCAACTGACCGATTGCGCAGACGTCGATGGCTGAGGAGTCGCCACCGTCTGGTCGGTCTCGTTTACCGTCGTATCCGCGGCTTCTTCAATTTCATTGCTCCTCCGCTGGGCCTTCGCCATAAACTTCTTCAAGTCGACGCGGAAGTCACGGGAGCCGATCGAGTTTTTCTAGAGCCCCGATTAGAGATACCGAGTTCCAATCTACCTTGACCTGAAGATCAAGTCGCTCGTCGTCCAACGCCACCGACAATCGCAAAATCTGAAAAAAAAGAATGAAAAAATGGAAATTGATTACCGTAGCCTGCAGCGATTCCCTGGCCCTTGCGTACTTGACGTAGAGGCCCTCATCTCGACGTTGCTTTGCGATTCTAAAGAAAGAAAGTGGAATAGACTGTCAGGAAAAAAAAGATTACTTTGCGGCTGTTGCGACGGCTGTATCCTTCTCGACGTCACCCACGCTCTCGTCACACTGGGCAAGGAGCGAATGGAGCTAAAATTACGTTTTTTTTCTACGCCTCTAGGTTGACAGAGTAATGAAATATAAAGGGCTTTATATATTTTTGCCTCCAATAGATTTCAAACTCTATTTGGAGTACCAAAAATTTTACAACACTTCAAAAAATCTTGCAGGACAAAACTTTTAGATAGACAAAAACGTGTTTTTTTCAAGCTAAATCAGGATTTTTAAATTAATTCAAAACGTACCGATCCCTTCACCAACTCCCCCAGCCCGCCGATACATTTCCAGTTGACCATCTCGCTCTTGAGGCTCTTCGAATTATCGAGCAACTGGAAAACTGGGACTCAACCCCAAAAATGACCAAACCAGTTTCACGGCCAACTCGAAGCAGTTGTAGAACGTGGTGAGCAGGTTGGTGATCTTTTCCTAAAAAACTATCGTAAACTTTGGTGATCTACCTTAGCCAAGCTCAGGTCCGTATGCAGCTGCATCATCTTCACCAAGATGTCCGTCATGGCCGTGCTGCGGGCGGCGATCTCGCAGAAGATGGCATCCCCTAAAAAGGATTTTTTTTTTGAGGTGAATAGGACGGATCCATACAGTCATCCTTGCTGATGAACTCGTTCGTGTAGGCGACGAGTTCACGGATGGCGTTCATGCTCTGCAAAAAAATGAATTTTCACGCTCGAGTCCCAGGTTCCTTTCATGCTCATTGTCAGGTATTCGCGCCCCGTCGAAACGTATTTAGGGGTAGTCGGGGCCGTAGATTATTGCACGCTTATCAGCTTTTTAATAAAATGACGATTTATACTTTATTTTAGCTATTTTAAAACATATGGAAATATCCTCATTTGCACACGAGGCGCTAGGAGGCTGATTTTGGATTTAGTAGCGCTCGCGGCCGGTTGCTCTTGCCATTTTTGGCGGCGGTAAAAATTCGCCCGAGTTCTGCAAGGCTCAACCTTGAAAAATCCCCGCGCAAAGGCCAGGGGTGAAAAGCCGCGTAGCGGCTGTTCAACCCTGGTTCACAAATAATTTGCTTTCTCGCTTTGTTATCAAAAATTGAAAACATCAAATTTCAAAGAAATGGTCAGCAAGAAAATTTTGTAACTAAATACAAGTAAAAAATTAGACTAGGAAGACCAAAAATCCAAGAAATCACCTTTTCGACATACATCACCGCATAATCGATAAAGGCGATGGTCGACGAGCGGGTCAAGGCTTTGTAATGTTCCTCGGGGTCCTGTAAAAGTCCTTAGTATTATTAGTAACATAATTTTTCCTTACATCGCCCTGGTTGACGGCCAGAATCGCATCCGGGACGCCGGTGCACCAATTTCGGATCGAGTTCATCCCCGCCGGGCAGCAGAGGCGAAGTCCGGCCGTGCAGAATGCAAACAGAAAGTCGCGGATCACGTGCGGATTTTCTGAGATGGAAATGCAAGAAGGCGAGAAGAGACCTACCAAAGTGGCTATTCTTCAGGACCTCGGCGTAAGCCTTGATGAAGATTTGCGGAGATTTCTTGGAGAAGTGGTTGGACGTTTCGAGGAGAGTCGAGCAGAGCTGTAAATAGTAAGTTTAATATGGGTTTTTTTCGTGATAAATGATAAATCCGAAAATAAAGCTAGCATGCGTAGTGTAATGACAGGAAGTATTTCATCGGTGTCCATACCAAACTATTCAAAAAATTAAACATTTTAACGTCGAAATTCTGAACAATATCGAAAAAACCATATTTTTATGGTATTTTTTAATAACAATTTGTAGAGCTTTTACCCTTTAAGACTAGTAAAAAAAGCTTCAAAGATGCTACGAAATACTGGAAGTTAAAACGGACGGCCGTCAAGGTCTTGGCTTGCTTCTCGATCTCTGGGAGACCCTTCTTCCGTCCGTTCGCCTCGACCATCGCCTCGGCCGGCTTTTCGTCAGAGGCCATCTAAATGGGATCATCAAGTTATTCAACGGCAATAATACTAATTCAGTGCAATTAAAGTAGACAATTAATTCATCACGTACCAAAGCCATAAATGAATATCTGAGCAGGTAATTTCCATGACGGCACAACGCGCCGGCCTCGCCGCTATGTTTGCGCTCATCACCCCCTGTAGCTGAAGGTTTTTTTCGTTAAATCGAGACCCACAGATCGGGACCACATTTTCGGTAATCTTGTCGCGGTACTTGAGTAGTGAGTATCGAATGATGTTCGAGTACGTCTAGATTAAAAAAAACCTATTTTACATTAAAAAAATACCTCAATAGCCTCGGTGCGCATCGGCGAATAAATGGGGACCTCTCGAAGCCATTCTTTCGGAGACTTTTTATCGTCGCCACCCGTGTAGAATATGAACAAATGCCTAAAACCGAGATCTTACATGGAAGCAAACGATACTTTGCGATGCTGGCTATGTGGCTGAAGCGCAGCGTCGCCGTGTGGAGGGTATTCGCGCCAGCGCCAAGCTTTTGGCTCCACTTGTGGGAGGAGGAGATGGCCCAGGTGAGCAGGTCCATCCGGACGGCCCAAAGTTTGTCGGATTTGTCGTCGTCCCTGAAAACGGCGTAAGCGAGAGAATTTCCTCAATCAAGTGAAGTTTATTGACGCAAGGTTTCCAAAAGACTTTCAAAAGATTTTCAGAAATTTTAAATTTTGCAAAAAAAAGCGCCGTGGAGCAAAAATAATTTTTTCTTTAGTTTCCCTTTATATGTTCCAAATCTCCTTACATCGTGATCACGCGCTCCAGAATCTGCGACAGCGTTCGCCCTGACACATCCGTGTCCACCTGGGCATAGTCGATCGGGATGACCTTGTCAGCGGATGTTGCGCCTTGAGTGGCTGCACCAGTTTTCTCTTCCTTCCGACGAACCAGCCTTTCGGCGAGCACCTAAATTACAGTCTTAGGTTTTTAGAGCTTAAGCTACGTCAGATAGCTCCTTCCTTCGCTTCACCACCCCAATCAGTCGGTCAACGTCATCATCCCTATAAAAAAGGTTTCAATAGCTTCCGGAAAATCTACTCGGGGTTCGTTTTCAGACGTCGCCATGCGTATTCAATCATCGTATCGTAGACGCCCATCATCAGCTTGGCAAAGAGGAAATTCGCGCGGCCCTCGGTGGTGGCGACGTTCCATTCGGAGAGCTTGTCGACATCTGGAATTCACGAGATCAAAGAGATTAGGATAAACTCACTCAAATCATGGACATCTCTCTCAACAGCTTTATCCAAGCAGCCGAGGAGGAAAGCTTCGGCCTTCTCCACGAGGATCTCGCCACCAGCTTCAGCTTGCGAGGCTCCCGTCTCTATCGAAACCATCATGGAGCAGGCCAAGTGCTCGATTGCCTAGAAATTACAGTGTTTTCCAACTCTCGAAAATAACCTGAAAAGGCCTGCGAAAAATACCTGAATCAACTGCGGAAGCGCATCCTTGGCCTCGGTGACCGTCTTCGAGCTGACGATCATGTCCGCCGGGTTCTAAAAAAGCGTCAAGCGGTCAAAATGAACAACGTACCCATTCCGGCAGTGTTCTGGCGTGCGAGATGAGCAGCTCCAAGCAAGGGCCGATGATAATTCCGTTCCGGGCGACAACTTCGCTCATTCCTCGGTAGAGAGCGGCTCGTGTTTTTGCGGGTTGGGCCAAGCAGCGCTTCAAAGAACCTGAGCTTTCCATAGAACGAATCCAGCGTAAAAAACGTACCAACAATTTCGAGGCCCAGATTTTCGTCGATAGAGCGCGTGAGGCCCATTTTACCAAGGACCTGAAAAACACCGGATTTAGCTAATTAGGAAGCTTTACCTGAGTGCTAAAAGTTGCAAACGACTGCGACATCTCGTTCTGTGAAAGAGATGTGGCTCGTCTACTGCTGATAGAGCGCAACAGCAGCAAGAGGAGAGGAACGGCCGACGCGACTGAAGCCGAGTTCAGAAGCTCTCGCTGAAATATTTGATGTATTTCACCAATAGATGATGTCGAACCTTCAGTGAATTGAACAAGGCATTCCTCAACTGCACACGCTGGTTGATGACCGGAAGTAGGCAACGGACGAGAGAAACAGCCATGTCTCGCCTCATTCGGCAGACCTAAAATAAATTTCTGGAAATTACGATTCAGGTATACCCAATCGAAAACGCCTTCCAACTGTTGAAAGTTGTTCAGCACCTCGACTGTGCAGGATTCAACGACCTTGACGAGGACGTCTGAAAAGAGGAATAAAAAAATTTGAGACTTGTCAATTGGCGAACCGATCAAAACGACGGCGGCGCTGGAGTTGGAGGAGTTCGAGTAGGTGGCGATGGTTGAAACGAGGGGCAGGATCAACGAAGACAAATTGTCCCCGGAACGGATTATGGTCTCTAAAAGAGTTTATTGAGCGCGGACTTCGGATAACTTCGTACCCCTCAAAAGCTCCGTGGCCGAGGCCCAGATCTCGGGAACGGAAGTGGCATGTCCCTCGCAGATCAGCACCTAAAAAGCAATTTCTCTTTAGACTAGAAATGTGCTTTACCCGGTGACTCGGCTGGCACTCAAACAAGGTATAGGCCAGATTAACAGCACCACGCACGAGCATTTGGCAAATCCGCTTGTCTGCCATTCGATTGGATAGACATTTCATCTTCAATAATTTTTAAAACCAGTTTTAGGTAACCCACCAAATCTTTCAGGTCACCGGCAATCGTGCCTCCACACGCCACGAGAAGCCAGCCCATCTAAGATACAAATCGTTGCTGACCAACAAAAACTACATCAAATGTCGCCTCGTCAAACTTGAAAATGCGAGAGAAGATGCGCTTCATCTCCTGCGTGGCTTGTTTTTGCAATCTAAAAATCGAACCTATGGAAATTTTCTGAAAAACCTTTCGATTCCGCACAGCTGAACGGCGGCGAGGAAGCCGAACTCGCTCCGCAATGTTGAGGCGCAATCCGTCTAAAATGAATTTGCACCAAATTTTTCCCAATCACCTTCAATAGCCCGAGCATCGCTTTTCCCAGATATTGCTGCTCTTCGGCGATGGAGGCAAAGATGGAGACCAGCTCGAACACCTCGTCGCTGAGCGCCTCATCGAAACGCCAGGCACGCACGATTTGGGCCAGCATGGCCATTGTCCTAAAAACTGTTTCCAAACTTTTCGATTTCTATATACCGTTTATTATCATCCTGACTGCCCTTTGTCATCATCAGAATTCGCCAAGAAGCCGCAACAACAACAGCCCGATCCACAACTGGTGCAGCTCGCTCGGCGGTGGTCTCATCGGCAGGAACGGTGGATGGTGGGCGGGAGTCAGCGGCGGCCTTTCGGAGTGCGACTTGGAACCTTTGCTGGCATTCGTTGATGATTTGTGATTGGCCAGTTTCTCTAGAAAACGGATCAATTCTTTAGATAATGGAAAAACGACTATTACCTGCACGCGGTGAGGGCAGCGTCAAAAAGCGACCAATGTTTCGCTAGCTGCATCCATTTGGTCAGCTTCTCCCGCACGTAGAAGGGAGCTAAAAAGAAGAATTGTTGGCCGATTTTCTTCACGAACCGGCCAGTGTCGTGCCATCCAATGTGATCTGCAGCTGACTTTTGTAGACCTCGACAATCAGCGCGGTGAAAACTTCTTTCCAGCGTTTGTTCACTTCACGGTCGAGGAGCATTCGCTTGTCTATAGACTCGAAGACAGAACTCAACGGCTTGGCACTCATCGTTTTGACCTAAACAACCTTATTGTGTTTACAGAAATTGGTTCCAACCTCCGTCAGAATTGCATTTGAAAGAGCTATGAAGTATGGGAATGAGAGTGCATTGTGCTCCAGGATCTCGAGTAGCTCTAAAAAATCAGATATCACATTTCGATCCAAATACCATGGAAAATCTGTTGTTGCAGTGTAGCCCTGGAATCGGCATCGAGCAAGCCGGCGATCACCTGAAGGCAAACAGATTTTTTTCGTGCTGAAAAGACCCTTACATTCCATGATTCTGTAAATTTGCTCAACTTCAGGCCCCGGTCAATCTTCATCTGCTCCTCGCGCATGTAGGCAAAAACTTTGACCTAGAGAGGATAGATGGAGAATTAATGACCATACCAAGCGGCTTGGTATCTCAGCCATCTTCTTCATGGCTTCAACGATCTTCTTTTTCGCAGCCGCATCGCCATCTTCCAACTATAAGTGTTTACAAGAAGGTGGAACAAGTTCAAACCTTGTTTGCGCGCGTGATAACCTCATCGATGAAAGCGGCGACGTTGGTTTTCGCGCCGGGCGCCGCTTTGCCGCCAACTAAACAAAAAAAAGTATGGAAGTTTCTGGCAGAACTCTTACCTTGTGTGTCGAGCTGTGTCAATCGCAGCACCTGCGATTGCGAAAACATCAAGGTAGAGCGGTTACGAGTATTATTCTAAATCAAGGTTTCAGGTGGTACGACCTTTTTCAGATGCAAGACGTAAACATCTCAGAGAGGATAAAAATAAAAGCCGAGGAGTCGTTCGAGGCTCAGAGGCTGGTCGGGAGCTGCAAAATTGGGGAGAGCTCGAGGCTGGGAACAAGTCCAAACGGGTATCGTCGACAGCTCGCTGGGGAAAAAACGAAAATGAAAACAAAAAACCATTTTTCTAAAACTAACTTTTTAAAAAGCAAAATTTTGTTTTGAAATTCTAAACAATCTGAAAAGGCCGGTGCGTTTTATCCAGTAGACAAAATCCGTAAAGTGTACAGTCATGAAACGATTTTTGGCATGCTCGGAATTTTCGCGCATTGCGGTTTTTCGCTTTCCCCCCGTACTTCGTGGTTTTTACAAGTGGAAGTGAAAAAAGTACTTTTGCGAAGTTTTTCAATGTTTTTGACTCTTCAACTTATTCCCGCTAATGTCGACGGCTTAAATAATCAATTGGTGCCTATTAAACCCAGGATTTTCCGCGATTTGTAAGCAAAATTCTACTCTACAGCTTTTTAGTGATTTTATCACCTTTCTCTATTCTGTTTTCACTTTTCTTCTGCTATTTTCTGCATCCATTTTCCTTTTCAACCGGGTTCTTTTCCCGCGCTTCCTCATTTTCCCGCTAAAGCGTGCCGCGGCCCTACTGTCCCTTCTCTGCCCATTCCCCTCTTCGGGCCTCGGCAATTTTTTTCCTCTCTCGACTCATCACGCTCTCGAAACCTGGCGAAATTTTTAGGCCAGCCGGTTCCCCAGCAGCCAATGTCCTTTTGAACTTCGATTTCAATACATCTGCAACTTTCGAGATTGTTTACCGATTTCGTCATCCGTGTTCTCTCTGACTCATTTCTGCTGTTTTCTACAATTCGTGCTTTAGGCCTTTCTACTTTCTCGTTTGGGATGGCGGAACTTCAACAATTTGGGGCCCTTGTGGCACAAATGCTCGATTGCGATAATGCCGTAAGTTTTTGAGCATTTTTCAGGACAACTTCTTTAGAAAAGAAAAGCAGCTGAAGAGCAATATGAACAGATCGATCATATCACGAAAATCACCATGCTCTTCCGGCTGTACCAAGAAAAGACGGTCGGCGACGAGGTAAATTTCCATTCCTTGACTCCAATGCATTATCTTTTAGATTCGCTCTATGGCACTCGTGCTCACCCGACGATTGTGGGACTACGATTTCGAGGCGGCCTGGGAGAAGCTCAACGAGGCGCAGCGCGACCAGTACCTGGACGGAATTTTCCACGCCACCACAGAAGAAACCAGCTTGCCGCTGATGAAGAAGCTGGCCGACATCATTGCTCAATTTGGCATGAATCTCATTGGTATTTTTAGCCAATTTTGTCCAAAACTATAAGTTTCAGATGACGAAACTGGCGCGCAGAAATGCCCCAAAATCATCCAGTTCATTGAGCTGTGCAGCTCGTCCGACAACCCCAATTTGAAGGTGGTAGCAATGGCCATTCTCGAGTAAGTTGTATCGAGTTTATGGAAACCTTTTGTTTAGGAATGTGCCCAACGTCTTCGGCTCTGATTTGGACAAGTACGTGCCCGGCGTGAAGAGCATCTTCAACGCTGGTCTCAATCACGAAGCCGGCTTTGTGCGCTCGTCGGCCGTCAAGGCCTACAGCGCCTTCCTCTGCGACAACGAGGAGAATGACAAGGTCATCAAGGGGCTCGTTCCTTTCATCGGACAGGTCCTCAAGGTGATTATTTATTTTTATAGCTTTTTGCGGAATTCGAGAAGTCGTTATTTTATAATCTTGATTTTTAGATCTGCCAACACATCGTGGCCACCGAAGATGAGGATGATGTGCCGCTCCAATCCGTTGCCGATCTGGTCACCACCATTCCAAAGCCTCTTGGCCCACACATCAACGACATCATCACTTTCTCGCTTCAGGTGACCGCATAATGTTATTCTGTTGACCTATGATTTTCCAGACGGTCAACAACGCCGAGACCAACGAGATCTTCCGTCATTCTGCCCTCGAAATCTTGGCATCGCTCTGCGAGGCGGCCCCCAACATGGTCAAGAAGCGCGCCCAGGCTCATATCAGCCCGATTGGTAATCATTCTTCGATCATGTTTATAGTTTATTTCTTTTAGTCCAAGCTTGCATCTTCATGATGACCGATTTGAACGATGAGCTCGAAGACTGGCTGGCCGTTGATGACGCGGAAGACGAGACCGAAGAGGAGTAAGCTACATATTTTTTAAATATTAATTATTATCCTTTTTAGAACTGCCGCCATTGGCGAGACATCGTTGGACCGAATCGCTTGCGCTCTCGGAGGAAAGGCTGTGCTCGAGCCGTCGCTTGCCGCCGTCAACAGCCTGCTTGTCGATCGTATACAAGAATACCTATTTTTAAAGTGTTTTTTTTTAGCCGACTGGAAGAAGCGCCACGCGGCCGTATTTGTCCTTTCCACCATCGGCGAGGGATGCCAGCGTTCGATGGAGCCCAAGATCCAGCCGATCGTCGAGAAGCTGATCCCGTATCTGAATGACCCGGTAAATCAGTATTACGGTTTCTTTTACTTTGAATTTAGCACCCTCGTGTCCAATACGCCGTCTGTAACGCTCTGGGACAAATGTCAACGGATTTTGCGCCGCATCTCCAGAAGCACTGCCACGAGAAGGTATTACTTTTGTGTTTTCCAGGCAAATAAATTATTTCTCGCTGATAAATAACTTAAACAGTCTCGTTGCTCTCTCCCGAAATTACAATTTTAGGTCGTGTCTGCTCTGCTGAGCTGTCTCGTCAGACTGGACTGCCCACGTGTTGCCGCCCACGCCGGCGCCGCCCTCGTCAACTTCACCGAGGACTGCCCGAAGAACATCATCCAGCCCTATCTACCTAAGGTGAGGAAATGCTGTTATTTTTGCAAACAATTCATTTTTAGATCATGGAAAGCCTGGAGCAAGTCCTGGAGGCCACGTTCAAGCAGCTGGTCGAGAAGAACAAGAAGCTCGTGCTCGAGCAGGTGATCACCACCGTCGCCTCGGTTGCCGATTGCGCCCAAGATCTCTTCGTGCAATACTACTCGCGCATGATCGGGCCCCTCAAGTACATCCTGCAGAATTCGGAAGCCGATGAGTACAAGGTAGTTTGATTTTACGGCTATTCTTAGCTTCTTCGCCTTGTTTCGTGGTTTTATTGGTGCAATTTTAGCTCCTCCGCGGCAAGACCATCGAATGCGTGTCGCTGATCGGGCTCGCTGTTGGCCGGGAAACATTTGCTGACGATGGCCGACAAATCATGGACATGCTCGCCAGCACTATCCCGAACCTTGCCCCCGACGATCCGCAGACCAGCTACATGATCAGCAGCTGGACCCGTATCTGCAAGGTACAAATGTAGCAATTTTCTATACCAAAATAAAAAAATTTCGCTTTCAAAAAAATAGATTTTGCATTTTGCTTTGAATAACTTTCCGCTTTTTAGGTTCTCGGCCCTCTCTTCGCCCCCTACTTGCCCATCGTCATGCCGGCCATCATGCGCTCCGTCGAGTACAGCCCCGACTTGACGATGGTTGAAGAGGAGGAAGTCGACCAGAGCGATCCGGCTTGGACCTACCAGCCGATGGGCGACAACAAGCACTTCGGCATCCGCACCGCCGGCCTTGAGGAGAAGGTGACCGCCTGCGAGATGCTTGTATGCTACGCTCGCGAGCTCAAGGGTAATATTTTGCTCCGTGATAAAAGTATTTGTTTTAGAACTGTTCGCCCCGTACGTCGAACAGGTGCTGACGCAAGTGCTGAAGAACCTCAAGTTCCTCTTCCACGAGGGTGTGCGCTCGTCGTCCGCCGAGGTTCTGCCCGCTCTCCTCGAGTGCTGCAGAGATCAAGGCGTCGAGGTCATGCTCCGACTCTGGCAGGTAAGGGATTATTTTCGCTCTTTCATAACTATTTCGATTAGGTTTACATCCCGGCTCTGCTGGAGGCCATCAAGGCTGAGCCCGAGCTCGACGTCTTGACCGACCAACTGGCCGCTATTGCTCAAAGCGTGGACGTGCTGGGAGGAGCCATCGGCCCGGCAGGATTCCAAATGATCGCCGAAGTGCTGAAGGAACAGCTTGAGGGCTTCGAGACGCGCCGAGGTGAACGTGAGGCTAAGGAGGTGTGTTTTAGCTTACTCTTGCCATTTTTTTTTGCTCAGATTCATCATTTTGCGCTTTCCATACCAAGTAGGGCAAGATATTTTCTGATTTGAGGTTGACGAGGATGCTGATCCCGAAGAGGCCCACGACAATGCTGACGAGGAGGCCGAAAGCGACGCCGCTGTGTTGTCAAGCATTGCTGACATCTTCCACGCTTGCTTCAAGGTATTTTTTCACCTTCTTATTTACCATTCTCTTTTTAGAACATCGGTCCTCAATTCTACCCCTACATCGAGCCACTGCTCGACGGCATCGTAAAGATGATTGACCCGGCTCGCGACTACACCGACCGACAGTGGGGCGTCTGCATCGTCGACGACCTGATCGAGTTTGCTCCCCAGGTAAAACTGAAAATTTATCCTCAAAATTAATTTTTAGGAGGCTCATCGTGCCCAAGGTGCTTTCGTGTCTCGCCTTGTCGCCGGGCTGAAAGACCCCTACCCAGAAGTCAAGCAGGCCGCCGCTTACGGCTTCGGCGTGATGGCTCTTCAAGGAGGCATCTTTACCGATGTCTGCGTGCAAGCCCTGCCTCACCTCGCCGAGATGATTGGCGCTCCAGATTCACGAGCTACGAACGAAGGTAATTTATTACTATCTTGCCACCATAGAAATCTATAATGTATTTTAATCCGTTTTTCCAGGCACCATCGCCACCGAGAACGGCATCTCCGCCGTCGCGAAGATCCTGAAGCACTGCAGTGGCCAGATCAACCCGGCGCAAGCCATCCCGCTGTTCATCTCGTGGCTGCCCACCTACCACGACGCCGAGGAGTCTGTCCACATCTACGGGCTGCTGGCCGATTTGATTGAGACGAATAACCCTGATGTTTGTCTTCTTTATTTTCAGCAAATTTTCTTTAGGCTCTTGGCACGGAAAATTTCCGTCTGCCGCTCATCATGCGAATTATAGTCCAGGCCATACACAACGAGGCTTTCGAGGAAGGCAAGGAAGATGCTGAGCTGGTCAAGGGACGTTTGGTGCAGGTGCGCTTCCATTTAATTTTTTAACAAATTTTGTAGATCCTGCGAGTTGTCTCCGCCGACCACAGCATCGTGCAAACGTGTGTGCAACAGGCAGGACTCGACGATGCCGAGAAGGCCACTTTGCAAAAAATTCTGTCATAGGTAAATTGCTGAAATTCATAATTTGCCCATTGAAATTCTGATAATTTGTTGCAAACATATTGATCCTTTTCTTTTTGCAGACTCGCCTCTCTTCCCCGCCAAATCACCTCAGTCGCCTTCAGTCATTCTCCCAGTGTCCTGCTCTGCTCCTCCTCCCCCACACCCCGTTGATTTTGCCACCTTTGTTAGCCCGCCGTTATGTCATTTAGCTTTGGGTACTTGTTCACTCCCCGTTTGTTGCGTTTTAGACAAAAAATTTATACGAATAAAAGTTCATTTCGATACGGCTTTGGAAAAAAAACATCACATGGTTGTTGGAGACGGCCTTTGATTATTGGGAGGCGTGTTGGTCGAGACTTTCGGGGCCGAATGAGTGCGGTAACAACTCGCTGATCGACGTGATCAGCTTGTCGTTGGTCTTGCTGTTGCCGAGGATCACCTACAAAGGAAGGGCTACTATACATAAAACCGCGTCGGCCAGCTATCCAAAGATCCCTGCTCGTTTGCCCTTTGCGTCCCAACGCTCTGACTAATCGCTCACCTTGACATTCCCAAACTCTACCATAAATTGACGGCATAGCCCGCACGGCGCGCCGAACGGGACCAATTCAGTCGCGACCGCAATGGCCTATAATGTTTGACCGTGTCTTTGGAGTGCCGTATACCTTAAATTTCCGCTTTCCCTGGGATATCGCAGAAACGTAGGCGCTTCGCTCGGCACAAATTGTACCTCCATACGATGCATTTTCAACATTTACTGAATTTAAGGAATATTCTGGGCGATTCCTCTGCTGCACCAACCTCCCGTAATGATTGTCCCATCCTCACAAAGCAGCGCTGCGCCCACCGGAAATTTGCTGTAGGGAATATAGGCTAGCGGGAGCTGGGCGATGGCTTTAGCTAGAAGCTCGTCGTCGGAGACCATCTCTAAAGAGGATTTTAGAATGAGTGAAGAAATTTATTCAATTCCAAGAGCCGGAAACGTTTGTACCAGCAAGGCGAATGGATGTTCCCAGACTGGCTTTTTGCCCAAATTATCTTCGGTGCTTTTTCACGTTTTATAGTAGGGATAAAAAGACGCTGGCGCGATTAACGTCCACCGCGAACTGGCGATAAGGGTCCGTTTAGTGGCTGGCCCAGGACCTGGGTGACTTGAAAGAGGGCTGCGTAAGCCCTACTATTTTTTTTTTTGAAAAGAACTTTTCAGGTTTTGGAAATTAGTTGGATCGGGTTTGGGGAAACGTCGAAAGCTAGATTTTTGAATGCTAGAAAGAAAACTCCGAGTTTAAAAGCCATAGGGAAGCCGTCATCTGGAATTTAGTTTTATCTTTAGCCATTTTCTAAAAGATAGCTAGAAAAAGTCCTAGAAAAGCACTTCAAGAAACGAAGTTTAGAATGGGAAGAGCCGTTGATTGAGCGATTTGAGCGCCGGTGGGCAGGCGATCAAACAAAATTGAAGTGGCTGAGGCGGGGGAACCCGCGAAACGTGGTGGTCGGGATCGAGGCAGTGGATTGATGGCATAACGGTTCGCTATGGGAAGCGAGGGGAGAGGAGAGATCCGACTGCTAGAGGTCAAAGGGCCACTGCGAGTCCCCTCGGTGATCCGAAGCTATCCCTCGCCGCTCATGTCTGGGACCATTCAGGGGGAATGATAAGCATGGTGAATGAAAAACGTTGATAAATGAATTTCGGATATTTTTTGACGGATTTGGGGTGCTTATTTGATTTTGGAATTTGTCTGGGCTATTAAAAAAAAATTAGCGATCATAATTTCGGTGTACGTTTATTTTTTTTTTTTCTATTAAAAATTTCACGGCTTGTAAATTCTCCTTTTCAGCACAACAACCGCAAAAATGGAAGAAAGCTGGCTCAGCGAGAACGGCGAGCTGAGCGGGCTGGAAAAGGTAAAGAATTAAAGAAGTTTTTAATAATTACTTTTTAGGCGCGCCGAGACGGGGCGGCAAACCTCAACAGCACCGCCCTGCTCGACAACTCGAATCGGCTGGAGGATGAGAGGAAAAGTAAGTTTAGCTTTCTTGATACCAAAATTCTGTCTAGAACTCAACCTCTCGCCGATCCTGCGGCCACGGACTCCAATGGCTTATCTAAGCCGGAGTTCGTCGAAGATCGAGGAGGATGAGTCATTCGTGGTAAGTTTTCGTGTCTATTTTTGACTCGAAATCTATAAATTCTTCAAAATTCCATTTTTCAGACCTCGGACGGCTTTCAACCGGAATACTCGATTCCGGAAGAAAGTTCGCCGTGCACGTCGACGCCGAATCAGAAGCGCAGAGGGAAGTACGAGTGCCCGTTCGACAACCACCTCTCGCGCTTCCTCTACACCACGATGAGCCCCTCCATCTTCAACATCGAGAACACGCCGCCAACGCCAAGCACACCCCGCCTAGTAATTTCAGACCATTTTATTAACCTCATGTATTTTTTAGGCCAGCTTCTGGGACCTCGACCAAAGCTCGCGACTTAACCCGGCCAACATCACCGAAGAAGACATCATTAAGTCGACCGAGTCACCGTGGGCTTGAATTTCAAAATTAGAAATGTATTTTTTAGAAACCCAGAGCGTCTACGGCGTGAGCAAGAAGAGAAGGACTTGTACTGGAAACGCGGGCTCCACTATATTCCATCGCCGGAGGGGACTTATCCAATAGTAAGTTCAAAATGTCGTTGCTCTATTTTTCAATTTAGCCAATGCACTCGGAAACCCCGCTCTCCGACATCGCACGCGTCCGGGCGGCCACATTTGCGGCGGCAGCCGGGAGCATGAGCCGCGCCCAACAAGACTCCGATTCGCCGCCCAGGAGATCCGTTTTGAAGGTGGATTTTCGGGAAATTAAAACTTGTAATTTCTCGGTCTTAAAAATGTTTTGTTTTTTGCAGAGAAAAGTCTCCAGCTTCCGGATGTTCGCGCCACCCAAGAAACGTCACTGTGCCACGCAAACCGCCCTTACAATTGGCGTGCACGTTGACTTCGACTTTGAGAGCATCCTGGGCCCGTCATCAGTGTATGCGGAAGCCGAAGTGGAGGCCGGAGAAGAATTTGAGGTATGTTTTTGGAATTTTTTAGGTATGATCTGTATTTTTAGCTCAACTCATCCGTCGGTTCATTACGAAGGCGGCTTTTTGAAGACGACTCCTTCACTAACGACTGTAACGATTTATCGCTGGTTTGATTTTTTGTAGATTTCTCAATTTTCGTTATAGGATCTGCACTCTACCTCCACGTCACCGCTGCTCAATCCCGAAGGCGAGCCCCCGCGGGGTGTCTTTGACGTGAGCAGTTGGAATTCTACCTATACCTTTTTTCTAGATAAAAGCCGACCTGGACGGGGAAACATCACAATTACCATTGACATTCGACCTATCGCCCATCCGCTCGCGCTCACCCGACTGCTAACATATTGAAAATGCACGAATTTGCTATTATGTGAATACCGATTCCTATATACCGATCTCGACTGCATTCCCATAACTCGTCAATCTCTTATTACAAACGGCCGATTCTGATATACCAATCCTCAAATGCACTCCCATAACTGCCCAGCAACGGATTCTTTCTTGCCAGCCACGCGGGTCATCCAAAATGTTATTCCGTCTTTCATTCCTCTGCTACATTCCGAATTTATAGCCCATCTTTACACGGAATTCTTTTATTCGTATTTCTATTGTAAGTTTGTGTGCCCCAGCCACATTTCCGCCCCCATTTATAACTAGCCGCTTTTGCCGTACTGTCAGTAAAGGTATTATTTCAATGCTGTTGCAATGTACACACTGTATTCTGACAGTTGACTTATCAGAAAAGAAAGAAAGTATGGTGAAATTAATGAAATTAGGTATGAAAAGGCTATGGAACGCCTTCGGGAAGGAGACAAAATCGGCGTTTTTTCAAAAGAAAGCTGTGAAACAAGTGGAGAAGATGGAGAAGGTATTTTTAGGTGTAAAAGAGCCTAAGGTATCTAGCCTGGAAACTTCATTATTTTAGGCCGAAGCGATAAGTACAGCCCCACATTACCCAACCGAGAAGGAACATCGCGCGCGAACGCGCAACGATCCCGAGCTCAAGAAAGCTGTCGGGATGAAATATGAAGGGCTCGTGGATAACGTGAATAAGATCAAGATCACGAGCACCGAACCCCCGGAGAGATGGACGAAAACGAATAAGTAGGTGGAAATTGTCCATGATTTTTCTGTATTTTTCAGGGACCTACCAACTCGGGAAACTGAATTCGCGCATCGCAACGATCCGGCCTGGGAATTTGGGTTCTACGAGCCGCCGCACGAGAAAATCCCGAAGGGGAAGTTGACGTTTCGGGAAGCGCTAGAGGTAAATCCGTTATTTGTGAGAGCTAAATAAATTTTTTAGGTCCTTCGTGCTCGGCAAGAACTCGCGGACGACGGCTCGACGCCGG
Organism: Mesorhabditis sp. LJ9110; assembly: GCA_038088335.1. Taxonomy (NCBI): domain Eukaryota; kingdom Metazoa; phylum Nematoda; class Chromadorea; order Rhabditida; family Rhabditidae; genus Mesorhabditis; species Mesorhabditis sp. LJ9110. Next base: position 111,248 of record JBBGBA010000128.1, on the reverse strand, counting down.
CCAGCGCGAAGCGCCGCGAGCAAGCCAAGGTAAAGCTAGAGAAATTGCTCTAAAAAAAGTTTATAGGAATTCCTGGAAACCTGCCCGGCGCACGAGCGAATCTCGATGGGGGAGGTCGACAAAATGTTTGAATATTTCCGGCCATTTGAGCGAAAGGACAAGCAACGGGTTGGTATAGGGGTTTTTGCAAGAAGGTTGAATTTTTTAGGTCGTCCAAAAGCAGCACTTGGTCCAGTTGCAAGAGCGGATTCAAGGTTGGCCGAACAAGGAGGATATTAAGATCCCCGAGTCGGCAACGGCTTACGTCAAAGATGGCATACAAAAAGCTATGCAGCAAGACCCGCGATCTGTGGACCAATATCAAAAGGTAATTTTGGTTTTTACGCCACCGTTTTCATGCTGATTTTTAGTTGACCGACAAGGAGCGTGAGGAATTCCTGCAGGCCGTCGCCGAGCTGCGCTCCGAGCAAAAGGAGCGACTAGAAAAGCGACTGGGCGACGTCGTGCAGATGGAGCAGGAGTTCGTCGACGCCGTCAAGGCACAACGCCAAAAAGCCGCCCCTGAAGACGCCGAGCCCACCGAGAAATCCGCCGAGCCGAAGAAGCCCTAGTCCCTTGCTTTTGTGCTATTTTAGTTCTGTGAGAATCGCCCCCAATGTACGAGTGTTGTTTTCAAAATCTAGGAGTTTTTAGGAGTAGAAGTAGTTTGCTAATTTATGTACGGGTATCGCACAATAAATGTTTTGCGAGATTTTTTGTGCACTTTACGATAGTACTGCCCTTATTCCACCTTACGGTATTTTGGAAAATTGCTGAAAAGCTTTCAGCTAACTTTTTTTAGCGATTGGATGCGCGTTCCCCGAGTAGCCCTCGGGATCTCGGGCGGAATCGACTCGGCGGTGTCGGCGTATTTGTTGAAGAAGAAGGGATATGACGTTGTTGCAGTGAATATGGTAAGGCAGGGCATCTGCTTTTGCCTGGTTCCGGCGAGAAGCCGCGGTTATCGCCATGAAAAAGAGAATTTCCGCTTTATTTTATGTTGATGGCGTCAAAATTGTTGGCAGAAAGAGCATAAAGGTGATTAGACGGATGCCGAACTCCTTGAAACCGCTGTCGCCAGTTGAAACCCATTTTTCGCTATTAGATCAACTGGGACCCACGAGAAGAAGGCACCTCCCACTGCGATCGAAGCCACGACGAGGCGGTAGCCAAAAGAGCCTGCCAGCACCTCGATATCCCCTTCCATTCCGTCAATTTCGTGCAGCAGTACTGGAATCAAGTGTTTAGGTAACTAGAGATTGCTTCGTTTCAAATTTCCATTTTTAGCCAAATGGTCGACAACTATCGCCTCGGGCGCACGGTCGTCCCGGATATCGCCTGCAATCGACACATCAAATTCGATCATTTTCACAAGTTTTGCAGAGAGGTAGTGCTTTTCTTTAAATCTGCTAAACAAGCCAGGAATTTCCAAACTCCTATTTGAATTAAACTTTTTTTATGAGAAGCCAGAGAACTCGCTGAAGCCGTCGTTTCAGACCCTCAACGCCGACTACATCGCAACTGGCCACTACTCGAGTACGTCAAGGGAGGAGCTGGGCGATCTGGCGGAAATTTCTGAAGGCCAAAAAGGTTCTTCTTAACCGAAATTTGTCTAATTCCCATTATTTAGTTGATCTACTCCAAGCCAAGGATCCGCTGAAGGACCAGACGTTCTTTCTGTGTACTCTTGACCAAGCCCAGCTACGACGATCGTTATTCCCGTTGCGAAATATCACGAAAAATGAGGTAAGTCTGGAATCAAAAGCTGAATTTTGATAATTTTCAGGTTTACGAAATTGCGAGACGAGAGGGGCTGAACGAGGTGGCCGAGAAAAAGGAGGTAAATTTTTGCGAGTAGATGAATCTTGATTTTTAGAGTATGGGCATCTGCTTCGTCGGCAAGCGAAAGAATTTTGAAGAGTTTATGGATCAGGTGGGCTTTTGTGACATTTTCACTGTTGCAGTATTGGTTTATGCAATCCAGCTTTTAAAATTTTATTTGTTAACCGTTTTAGATGGTTAAATTTAAAAAGTATTAATCATTTTAAATGCTTTTTAGTACATCGAGCCGCAGCCCGGTCCGCTGGTGACGATTGACGGCAAATTTCTGGCCGAGCACCAGGGCGTCCACCACTTCACGCTGGGAAAGCGGATACATTTAAAAGTAAGCTTCAATTACCGCTGATATCACGGGCGACTTTTCAGGGCGATCATCTGGGCTATTTTGTGGCGGACATTCAGCCGGCGACGAACACGGTGGTTGTGGTGGGTTTTCGATTAGCATTCTAGAAATTGCGCATTTTAGTGTAGCGGCTCGCACCATCCACTCCTCTACGCCGACGAGTTTTTGATCAAGCTGCCCGCGTGGATTTCCCGGGATCCTATCGGTGAGTTTAATCGATTTTTTTTGGAGCGATAGACAATACGCAAATGGGAGAAAAAGTCATAAAAGCGGAAATTGGCTGGAAAAGGCATGGCGTGTCTGATGCCGCGTGAATGAAAATTTGTGGTTTATGCTCCAGATGTAATATAGTTTTATTCTGGCTTAAAAAAACGGGAATTTGATAATTTTGCCGCTTTTTCATCTCGACGGATAGGAATGTCGCGTAGCCACCGTATTTCGTTGCTGGGTCCCGGAACTGACCGTCAATTCCCCATTTGTTGCGCCGCCCGGTTTCCACTGGATGACAAGCGGGCCGAGGATCGCTCGACGCAACGCTCCGTTACACGCTATTCCGATGTACAGCTCGGTGAAGGCCATACAGTCGCCGTTGAGGCCCGTCTAGAAAATGGGGCTATTTAATTTTAAGCCGTGCGGCTTTGCAATTACCGGAATTTGTCTTGAAACCTCCTCTAGTCGTAATTTTTTAGAAATTTCTCCTAAAAGAGATAAGAGATTAATTAATTAAAAAAAGAAAAACAAAAATTAATAAAACAATTTTGTCTGGGGGACTTATGAAGGTGTGAGGACTGCGATTTTGAAGTGTTAGCTGTCTTTTTTGCAAGGTTCTCTTTTAGCGTTAACTAATTTGGTCCATGAAGGCGATACCGGGATCCGATTTTTAACTTGCTAAAGCTGCCTAAAGGTAATTTTTGTTTTTGTCTTTTTTTTGCAACGTTTTGAGCCATTTCTTTTTTTTCTAATTAGGCAATTTGCTCGTTAAGTACCCTTTAGCGGAAATATTTAATGAAATTCCGAGGAAATCAGAAATTGCCAATTTTCGGAAACCTATTCCGGTCCAGGAAATGCCTTTTTGAGCGGCTTTTTCATCCTTGCTCTTCGACCCGTTAACCGCATACTGCGCCGCTTATGGCCTTCAAAATAACCGACGCAATTACCGGGTGTTTTTTGCAAGATTCGATTCTAGGCTTTGCGCCCGCCGCCCTCACCTGTACTTCTAATTTTAGGATTCCCACCAGGGTTGAAAAACCGCTTCGCGGCTTTTCAACCCTGGCCCCGTCCAGGACCTGTGAAAGTCCTTAATTTGCATGTTTCTTCCTGAATTCTAGCAAGAAAAAAAGTGATAAACGGCTCCTCCGTCCCTTTATATAGGCTCTTCCTACTTCCGGCGTATGCTAATTTCCCCTAACAAACAGGGTTTTACAAAAACCTATTTTTAATAGCGAAAACCGCAATTTTTCAAAAATTTTATGTGTGTGCAGTCGATTCCGGACCATTCTAAACCTATTGTCGTTTCTTTCCTATCCAAAAAACCCTTCCCGGAGGCTGTAGGAGCGGAACATCCAAACGGAAGTGCATGCAAATATACACACACACACAAACACTATTTTTTTATATATAGTAGGATAGTAGGATATTTAGATTTGCCGTTTTCTCCCAGAAACTCGTGTCAAATTCTAATCAGTTTTTTTGAGGGCAGTAAGATGCAGGCGATTTTTTTTTTTGAGGACGTGGGCTTTCGGGGCAGGTGAAATCTGACGGGCAAACTCGCTCCATATTTCGCTAATGACCAATAAAGGGGGTATAGAGGGCCAAAGACCAAATGGGGATGATTCGTTGAGCCTTAGAAGGAGCAAAATTTTTAATTTTAAGCCCAATTAAAGTGTTTTAAATGATAGATAAGCCGACTTACCACCACATTTCCATATTTTGGATCGGGGCGGATGACGTTGCTGACGACGGCATCCTAGAATTAGCCATTTTTCACTCGCTATAAGATAGAAAATGTTTTGATTTTTGGTAGCTCACCACAACGAGCCCGCAAATCAGCTGCACCACGAATGAGCACAGCCCGATGACGAACAGGCTGATCTCGTCGGATCTGGGCTTCGTGTGGCTAAATCGTGATTTTCAAGGGATTCCGAATTGCTTCGACTTACAGCTTCAAATGTCTCTGCCATAATCTGCCCAACGATAAGACGTTTAGCACAAAACCGATGGCAATATAGATTTTTGAGGAGTAGGATAGGGTTGCGAAGGCGAACGCGTAGTCCTGTAACGGAGTTCATAGTGATTTTTAAGCGCTGTATGGGAAAGCGCCTGCCTCGTTTCATAGTGATTTTTCAGCCCTCTAGTTTCTATAAAACAAAACCGGCGGTTGACTACAAGAATGCCTATTGTAGTTTGTATGCTTTTTCGCTCCCGCTTCATTAATAAAATCTACTAACCCTGGTAACATTCTCGGCCCTCATCACCGTCTCGTTCTCGAATATGAACGAATTCGTCATTAGGAAAAACGGAAAAGCCGCAACAAGAGAATACGCATGAACCAGTAGGATACAAGGCCACATTGCGTATCTCCAGAACTATAAATGTTTTAATTGGTGATTTTGAGCTCACTAGGTCAGTAGCGCTTTGTTAATGACCTCCACTTACCTTTTGATACCCAATCGGAAACCAAATAGCCGTGAAGCGATTGGCGTGGATAAGAATTGTGGATAGGAATTGTTGGTGGAAAACGACGTTCATAAACCATCTAAAATTTACGGTTTTGAACGATTTTACACGGCTTAGAGCTCCCGAAACGGACCTTAATTTAATTGAATTGTAGCAAAAATGAACCCGATGCTAAGCTCCCAAAATTACCTCACCACCCTAAAGGGCGGGAAATTCTCCTCGATTCCGACGTATAACGGCGCCAAATCCGGGATCTCCTTCATCTTGACGCCCGGGTAGTTGACGATGTAGGTAATAACGTCCTAAAAATTGAGTTGTTTTCTAAACTAGCATCTTGTTTGTCGTTTTTGTCTTGTTAATTGCAATTTAGAGCCCACATGGCGCCGCTAAAAGTTTAATAAACACTTTTTATAATTTATGACTCACCACAATCAGTAGATTCGTAAATAGGGTATAGAAACTGCTGGAGAACTTTTGACGCCGCTTACAGATGACGTAAATCGCTCGGAGGTAGAGGATAAAAGTTGGGATGCCGTAGACGAGGTAGAGCACAAAGACGGTCGGGTACATGGTTGTATTTTAAGGATCAGAATCGTATAAAATAGTTTTCCTCGCGGTAGATTTTGCGGTAGAAGCTATAACTTATTTTTTATATAAGTCAAAAGTTGGAAAAAGGATAGCCAAAACCCTATAGAAATTTGCAGGAGAAAGGTATAAAATAACGAAAAGGGGATTTTTAAGACCGGATAACAGAACGAGCCAAAAAATTTTCGGGATTTGAGCTAGAGGTTCTGATTTTTGGGAAAGGTTGCAGATTCTGACTGTTTTCTGAGCTTTTTGAAGTTTGAACCCAAACTTACGCTATGTTGCACCCAAATCTATCAAAAACTACTGTAAACACAAGAAACAAAAAATCCCGCCGGGAATACTCGTATGAAGAGTTCAATGTTAGCGCAAATGTTATTAAAAAAATTTCCAAGATCATTGAAGAACATTCCCTAGGGTCCGGGGACAAAATGCTGTGCTTTTCGCGCACTGTCGAGGGCAATTCTTGGCGAAACTAATTTCCGCCGATTTTTTCGGACCTCGTGTCTCTGGTAAAGGCGCGCGGGGGACAGGTGGAAATTGTTCAAAAAGTGTGGAAAAGATTGGGATTTTTGGCGTTGCGTCGCTACTGTAGATTTCTGACAGCCGATGGAAAACATGGGGCTCCGGTACCTCTATTGGTATTGATAAAGCTTATTACGATTGCCTTAGACAACGTTCCAAAAAGCCCAGAGTTTGGGGCATAAAACTAAAATGTGCCTATTTTCCAACGATACCGTTGACTCCGCTATTGTCAACTTATGCCTGCTATATCGTGCATAAAATTTCCAACCTTTGACGAGAAAGGGGAAAAGTATTAGTACCTTTTAAAGGGCTGCCGACGGCATGTGTCGATCCCCCCCATCAACAAATTGGCAAGTAGCCAACAGGGCAGAGAGCGCGCCCTGGGGAGAGGCGCAGAGACATTTTCTTTCCAGCGCGTAATCGATTGACTATGCCGTCGGCATCCCTTTAAAAGTGTACGGCAGACGGCAATTGCAGGCAATTGAAAGACCAAGAACCCGCCCGAGTCCTTTAAAAGTCACTGCGTCGCCCATTTAATAAGTATCTAGCTTGCAACCGTGAAATGGCAGAAAACGCGGTTTTGCCGGAGTAATTGTGGGGTGATTTGATCGTGGAAGAATGCCGATTTGAGGTTGTCTAGCGAGATGCGGCGCAAAACCCTTAGCCCGCAGAATATGTTGAAAAATTAAAGTGTCGATTGGAGTGTAACGTAGTAACGCCCGGTCTTTATCATATGTTACTGCGGTATCGCTTTTCTGGCTCTTCGGCTTTGAGGAGTAAAACAAATATAAAATCCGTGAAAGTATATGGCGAAACTAGATCTGGAGCTATTTTCCCTTTTTCAGCCTCCAATCTCGCACTCCACTTCCGCATCCAGCGCACGCATCCCGTGGTCCCGTGTACGGTTAATTTGGAAACGATAGGTAATCCGATTTTCGATTTCATGTAACAAATTCTTTAGATGGCGCTCCGGGACTCCGCGTCAGCAGCTCGGTCCCACTTCGAGCTGTCGCCTCCGGGCAGGTGAGAAAAAGTTTTTCGGTTCTCAAATGGGTGTTTTTTCCAGATGTGCGTCTTCTACCACGGCCGGATATGCCTCGGCGGCGGTGAAGTGATACGCGTCACGAAGACGTTGCATCGTCGATAATAAATTAATTACATTTACTGAATCGTGAAAGACGATGCAATCAAAATATTTATGAGCTTTTTGCGATTTTTAGACATTTTTAAGCTGAAAAATAGACAAAGATAGATTTTTGGCGGAAATATTGAAGTTTTGGTCATTTTTTAAATGGAAAATAGGGAGTTTCAAAGCTAAAAAATTTAAACAATTTTTAAACTGAAAAAAGAGGTTTTGGCTACGGAAAATTGCCTACTACTCGAATTACCTAAATTACCCTGGTTTTTTACGTGATAAAGCCAAAACGTGCCTTCACAAAATTGCACAACCTGTGCCCCCCTTTATCTGCATGATTTTTAGGAACAGACAGCGGCAATAATCTTTCCGGAAATGGGAAATGACAAATTCGGATCCAAGAAACGGACTGATAAGGGCCTCCACCCCGACCGCGCCATTCTTTATAGGCCTGTATTTCTGGGCACCCACACAACAAGATGCTCCGGATTTTGGGCTTCACGTTGCTTCTTGGATCTCTACAGGCGGACTGTCCGGCTGGATGGAATTTCCTGGCGAGCAGCGGGACTTGCTACAGCGTCAGTAATCAGGGTAGGATCTGCATGATTTTGCCAAAACTAATAAAGCTTTTTTTGTTAGAAAACTGGGCTTTTAGTTGTTAAAGTTTTAACTTGCCAACTTAAACTTCTTTGCTGTTAAAAACTTTAGAAGAATTCATATTTAATCGCAAAATTTTGCTAATAGTTCAGCTTCAACATACGCGCAAGCAGTTCGAACTTGCCAACTTTCCGGCGGAGATGTGGTGAAAATAACAGACGCCTTCACCAATCAAGCGATTGTCAAGGCGATTCAAAACGGTAGGTTTCTGTACATTTACCTTTGGTTGCTACTCTCTCTCTCTCTATCTCTCTCTATCTCTCTCAAACTTACCACTTTTTCAGCAGCCAGCCCAGCTTTTTACATCGGCGTTGAGCAACAATCTTCTGGTGCTTGGACGTATACGGATGGGACGCCATTGACATACCAAAATTGGGCAAATGGTAGGTCTAAATATTAAGAAGAATACTATTGAAAACAAAATGCTTGAAAATCGAGCAATAGATTGTCGATTTCAGCACCCCCAAGCGGTTCGAACTCTTCCGAGAAATGCGCCGTCATCGCCGCCCCGAACACCACTTGGCAAGTGTCGAATTGTGGAGATTTTAACGGGTTCGTCTGCTCGAAGCCGATGGATCAAGGTACCGTAAATTGTGGAAACATGTAGCGTATAAAAAGCTCATAATTGTTTGGTGTTTGTTTATTCATCTCGGTTTTTAGCGCCCTGCCCCAAGCCGTGGTTCTTCTCGACCGTCACGGGGTATTGCTACTATTTGAAGGTAATTTTTCCTGGTTTAATCTATCCTTATTTTTTTAGGACTTCACAATGTCCGATGGCAAACTTTGGGATCTGGTAGATGGAACGGAAGCGGAAGTGCGGTAGGTTAAAAACGGAATTTGGGTAGTTTTTCTAGTTGCCGCCAACTGCACGCCAATTCTCATCTCGTCTCGATGCGCGACGAATACGAGAATCAAGTCGTTTACGGTAGGTGATGTCACTTTTTAAGAAATCGGCATATTTAGACCAAATCAAGACCTCAAACCTATCGGCTTACCGGGACAAGCTTCCGGAAAACCACTACCCGTGTTTGAGTGGTAGGTGCAAAAGCGAGCGTAATTTTCGTTAGGTTGTATTTAGGGAACTTATACTCTTAGAAATCCGCTACATATTCTATAAAATTAAAGGCTTTAGGCGACGTTCTGACCGGTCTACGCTACGCAAACGCTACCGGCTTTTCTTGGACCGACGGGACACCCATGGATTATACCCCGCAAACTTATAAAACCGACGGCTTCTATTACGGGGTAAGTTGTATTTCGGAACGTCTGTCTCCCTCCCTCTCTCGCTCTCTCTCTCTCACTCTCACTATCAATACCAATTTCAGGTGGTGAATGACGCATCGTGCGGTGGGAAATACTGGGTTGGTGCCGGAAAGCCGAAACTTGCGGCCGCCAGATACATGTGCAAGATGAGTCCGCCGTAATTTTTGAAGGTTTTTCGGTGAATAAATATTGTACATTAAAATGCGCCTTTTATTACTATCGAAATGAAACAGCAACGTCAAAATCAGCAGGCCCCGGCTTCTCCTTCTTTTTAGGCAAAACGAAAGCAAAGAAAAATCAGGTCTGAACGCGCGTTTGCCAGAGCCCTATCCTACGGGAAGTGTCCTGGCTCCCCGTTGTGTTGCGGGGCGGTAAAGTAGATCAAAATACGCGCCAGAGCAAGACGAACAGTTTCGTATACTTTACAATCCTGTAGAACAACAGAGAGCCGAGAAAATAGATTCCGTTCCGATACTCCTTCTATTCGCCCGAGTCGCTTGCTCCAATTTTCCAATGTGCAACTTGTAACAGGAAAAGCCAAGCCCAGAGAACGCTTTATTTGCCGCCCAAAATCACACACATTCCATATCCAATCACAAGCACAACACACAATTGATCATCACAATTCCGGCTAGCGGGTATTTAGTGTTGAAACCTAATTTTTGATCTGTGATTGCAAGTAAATGGATAGATTGATGGATAGATAGATGTGTGGATGGATGGATGGGGGCTTCTGAAGATGGACTTGATAGTTTCTTCGTATGAAAATATGGGCGGGTGGGTTGGTAGATGATCACGGGCAATGATGGCGCTTCTTCTATTCTTCTTGAGCACCGGAGCTGAACATCCGCGAGCTCTTCGACGCGAGGAATGGGCGCTTCTCGCCGTTGTCGCCTGGAACAACCGTGGTTTTCAAGGAGTACAAGAAGAGGAGAAGTAGATGAACAAGTCCTCACCATGCTGGCGTTTCGACGAGCGGCTCGACGGATTTTCCTCGTCGTTCGCCTTGGCGCGCGCCTTGGCGTAAGCACGGAAGAAGAAGGCCGACATGACGATCAGCGCCGCCCCGCCGATGAACGCAAACGCGACGAACACCACCTTCCACTTCTGAGGACGAACTGAAAAAGAGGCTCATGCTCAGTTCTAGCGTGTCTGCGACTTTTAACCGCGCTCAAAGTACCGTACATTCACATTTCCCATCCGGCAGCACCTTTTTGACCTCGCTGACGGTGCGGCAGTCGGTGTTGCACGGGATGGCGCCTTGGGCAGGGCATTCTGAAGCAGGAATTCAGAGTTTCCGGATGACTCCCACTTGCAAATGTGCAGATGGTCTTGTTCTGCTTGTCGACGGTCATCGAGGTGATCCGCTCGAAGCCGATGCACGTGTAGTCGTTGCCCGCCCAGCAGGCCAACGTGTTCTTCATCCCCGCGCACTCCTTCGCCGGCTTCAGGCCTGAAATGGAGAGGTTAGGCTTAGGCTCAGGCTTAGGCTTAAACTTAGGCTTAAGATCTGCTTAGGCTTAGGCTTAGGCTTAGTACCCACTCGGCAACTCGTTGGGGTTGACGAGCTGGCAGCTGTTGTGGTCCCCGACAGATTTGATATGCCAGTAGGGGATGCAGACCGGCTTGTCCCCCTTCTTGCCGGTGGAGCAGGCGTGGTGGGCGATGGGGCAGCCTGGAGATGAGCTCAACTTCGACATGCACAACCCTACGCTTGTCGTGGCACTCCCTCGTGCGGTCGTTGAAGAGGCGCAGACCGGCTCGTGGCACGCAAAGCGGGCCGGGCATTCCGCAGTTGACCTGCTTCTTCGGGCATACTTTGGATTCGGCCGACAGCTCGCAGGTGTCGTCCCCTTTGATCGTCTTGATGTAGGAGAAGAGGGTGCACTCCGGCTTGCCATCAGGTTGTTTGCAGGGAAAGTTGGAGGGCTCCTCGCTGCATTCTGAAGAAGACAGGCTGATCGGTTGACTAGTGCAATACCAGTCAAATTGCAGAGCCGCGTCTCGCTGTCGTATTTCTGGAGTTGCTGGGCTTGGATGCAAAGTGGCACGTCGCGCGTTCCACAATCCACATGTTTGGCAAGTTGACAGTCTAAAAAATCGTTGGTAACCTGAGAGCAAGCAGGCACCAGCAGATTTCCAACTGGTGGGAGGCCGACCCTCGGTGAGCAGGTTGAACGGCACGCAGCCTAGACCACTGGCGAGCATAATTTGGGCATGCCCGGGTGGACAACCTGCAAATAGTGGTACATCTTTCTCTATTTGAACCCGCCCGAAAGAATCAGACAGCAACAGGCAAAATTTTGGACATATTTTGAGCAAAAGTACTTCTAGCCTATTTTGATTTTATTTTATCCACGCAAGCGGCCTTACCGATGAGATGGCAACTTGTGGCAGTCACGTTGAGCACGATCTTCTCCGAAACACAGATTGGCTGCCCATCCTTCCCAGGGCACGCTTTCTCGGTTGGAGCGCATGCCGATGGGTCGGCCGAGTTGAGCGCGTCGAGGCCGCTCGTCCACATCCAGAGCACCAGCACGCGGATGAGCAGGTAGATGGAGGCCACTCCGAGCATGTCTAAAAACTCGAATATCATTGAATCCAACAGGTGATTTGCATCCTGATTCCGAATTCATGCAAATTGCATACAGGATTATGAATGAACTCACCTGGGAACTTGCTGGCTGGGGAGCGCGGCTGATGAATGATGCTTTAACGGGGCGAAAGAGTTCTTTTTAGATGATAAACTCATGCAAATGTGGCGCAAACGCATGCTAATCCCAAGTTTTGGCTCAATATGCAAATCTAATATTTTGATGTGGTTCATTTACTTACAAATACCAACGCATGCTTGCGCTGCAAGTGAACGTGAAGAAGTAAAAAATGTTAAAAACGCTTTTGTTTCAGTTTCCTAATGGGCTGCTGAGTAGTTGTGAGCAGTTTGAACTGTCAAAAATTGATTGTAATTGCTCAAAGTCACCAAAAATATACAGCAGCGTGCAAAAAGAAGGCAACACCCCGGAAGCTGTTGCAGAGCTGCCTCCTCGTTATACACTACTGGACATAATTTTACCTCCACCTGATTTTTTCGGTGTTTTGGTAAGCCGGAAGGAGTGTCGCGGAAGCCACTTTTCTGCAGTATATGGCACCCAAATAAGCAACTACTGGCACTACAAACATCCTCAGAAAATTTTCAAATTTTTTGAAAATTTACTTTTTGCAATAAAACTGCTCTGGCAAGTGGACAAAATTTTACGTCCACTCGTAAAAATCAACTAAAATATCGCGTTTTTCCATATTTTTCAATCATTTTTTATCGCGTTTGGATTTAGTTGCCGTTTTATAGTGGTGGGCCACGAGAACCATTTGTACCCCCCGGTAATGGGGGTCTGACGCCTACAGGAACATCAAAACGGAATTCGCGAAAAAATCAGGTGGACGTAAAATTATGTCCAGCAGTGTATATTTTAGGCCTGGGATAAATCGTCACTTTTCCGACACGACGATTATCCGAACGCTCCTATTGGCGGCTAGTTAAACCGATCAATATTATTTACCACGCGTTCTGGATGCTTCATTTTCATGTCTGCATGTCTCCCTAACTCATCAAAAGTGCGATTATTTTCGTCTTCAAAGTTTTTTACTTTTTGAAAAATCTTCAAAACTGGTTAACGAGTAGGGGGTCGTCAAAAAGCATAAAAAAACAACTTGTGTTTATGCCCAGAATATTTAAGCTTTCTGACAAGGAAAAGATGGTCCAATTCGCTTCCGTTCACAAGATATTTTGACCTAAACTAGGGGCTTCTTTTTGTCCGCCCTGTACATATCAGGCTTTGTAAGTTCATAATCACCACACCGCGTTCTTGTCGGCCCGAGCCCAAAAACCTGATTTAACCGCAAAGACATTTGGTTTCTTGGCAAATCTTTAACCTTTTTTCGCCCCAAAAATCTTTTTTGGTGCCTTTAGGCATGAACTCTTCAGTTTTTCCCCCACTAGGTTCGATCCCGAACGCCCGAGCTCCGACTTCTTCGCCCTTTCGACAACTCCTGAGTACGTAGAAATTCGTGCAACGATAGGCGACAAGCAGCCAGAGCCTTCCCAAAGTCTGCGTTTGCCATTTATAATCATTGTATTGTATTTGATGCATGCATTCGATTTCAGCAATCAATGATTTATTAGAAAGCTTCGTAAGCGCGTATAGATTAAACAAAGGCAGCGGCTATCTTTGTGGCGAGGACGATGAAGATGGTATTCACGAGGAGCCAGGATGGATGGGAGGCTGGCGATGTCTCTGAAAGGGAATAGGTGGATATCACGTAATACTACTACGACCTTTTGGCTCGGTCTCCTCCTGGGCAGCCGTCGGAGCGGTAGTAGGCGTAGCCCTCGCAGCAGCCTTCTCTTCCGGTGTGGCACGGATGCACTCTTCTCCTTCTTTCGTCCATAGCACCGACTTCAGGTCGTCGTAGGAAATGCATTCCGTTCCGTTTTCGACTTTGCACGGGTGAGTCCCAGCAGGGCAGCCTTAAAAATGTTCATTTTCAGGGACAACAACTTTGGGATGAAGCATCGCTGGTCGCTCGGGGATCCCCGAAAACAAAATGGGTAAAGCAAAGCACCGACCGGCGTCGTAAATGCAGCCTCCCGCGGTTTGGTTGTACGACTGTAGCGTGACCGTGTAGATGCAGATTGGCAGGTAGTTGCCGCAGTTGATGTACAATTGCTCAGAGCAACCTGAAAATTATTTGTTGCATTGTCGAGGGGGTCCCAGGTTTTTTCTATAAGTCCAGAAGTGCCTGGTAACGTAATAGTAAGTGCTTTAGTAGTTTTTCGGTAAATTTAACCGTATTTTAAGTGAAAATAAAAAAAACTTCTGGCGAAATTTTGCACGTAAATCGGGCGTTTTTCGATGGAAAATGAATTGATTTTTTTATTTTTTTTAAATTACGTTGTAAAATTTTTACGTTTAGGAGTAGAAAAAATTCAGTTTCTACTTATATATGAGAAAAATTGGCTCATTAGAAAAATGCTGGCTCATTAGAAAAATATTAGTTGCTTACCCGACTACCGAAAAACCGGATAAAAACGATAAATAAAAATAAGGGGATCAGAGCCCTTACCTTTCCACCACCATCCATCGGGAATGGTGCCATTGGTCAGGGGGTTGACGGGGGCGCACTGCATTTCGGAGCCGATTGGCAGCTTTGTTTCGCCGACTGGACAGCCTGGAACCGCTGTATGAGGATTGGCGGTAGCGAAGAGAAAATAATTTGCTCGAGAGAAAAAGGCAAGGTCAGACGGTTCTGGACTGTTAGCGGGGGGAATCAAATGTTTCCTAGCAACGCCGTAATAATGAAGCACACAACTATTTGGTACTGGATTTTTAGCGGGGAGGTGGAAGTAATTTTTGTGTTTTTGTTGGGGGACACCTATTGATAAAGTATAATCTGTTTGTTTTTATGCTGTTTTTAGTACTTTCGATTGCTAATAACTTACAGGGTGTCCCAAAAAAAAGCACCCCTCTGGCATTTCGCCGTGTTACATCCGATCGACCCCAAAATTTGACCAAAGGTGTATTAGACCCTAAATAACCACAATCCTGTAGGGTTATTCAGAAAACGTCGAAAAACCCTTTTTTGTATTAAAATAGGCACTTTTCGGGTAATTTGCATGCATATTTTTGCAAAAAATATATTTTTCCATGGAAATTTGGCATGGATTATGCCATTGTACCTGGTTTCAACTGGCTATCCGGCTGTGTGCCAAAGCCAAAACCATGGTACGTATGCGGGAAGAATATCGCGTACTCATCATCCACAACTTCCAACGGCGCAAAATGACGCCAAACGCCATTCTCAAGGAGTTTGCCGATTGCCGGCCAAGAATCGAGTTGACGCTGAGCCAGATCAAATCTGTTATCAAGATTTTCAAGGTATCTTGGACTGATAAGAAACAATACGGCATCAGACGAACGCCGGCGTGACGAGGAAGCCTGGGAGCGGACGGCCGAGGACCGTGCTGACATCCAGTGTGTGACTCGACTCACTGCGGCTCTGACGGGGGACGTCGATGGGAAAGGAGGCCATTATTCCATTCGGTTAGCGGCGACAATCATGGGAGTTAGCAGATCCTCTGTTTGCCGGGGCAAAAATGAGCCTGGGCTAAAAGCCGTCCGGCGAGTCCCTGTCCACGCATTGACCGAGGCGCAGAAAAAAAAGCGTTTGGATGCTTGTACTCGGCTCTTGCCGAAACTGGACGCCCGGTTTGTTACGAGGCTGATTTTTTCGGATGAAAAACGGTTTTTCTTGCGTGCCCCGGTCAACCGTAACAACAATTTTATTTATATTCACGGTCGCAAGAAAGACGTTTCCCCGAAAAAATTGCTTTCGCAACGGTACAATTATTCCACCTCGGTACATGTGTGGGGAGCGGTTAGCTGGCATGGGAAGCTTAAGCTCCATTTTTTCCCGGGCAAAGGGAATGTGAATTCTGCGGCTTACCAGGATTTGTTGAGAAATCACTTGGTTCCTGAGAGGGATCGTCTTTTCCCGGACGGAGACTGTGTCTTCCAACAGGACTGGGCCCCCGCTCATGGTTCCAAGGCGACGCTAGCCGAAATGGATAATCTGGGCATCGAGTACCTAGACAAAACCCTTTATCCGCCTAGCAGTCCAGACCTCAACGTCTTGGACTATCGGGTCTGGAGCTGGATGCAAAGCCGGGTTACCAAGGACCAGTGCCGTGACCTCGACGAGCTGCGCGCCTCGATCCTGTTCCACTGGAAGGCTCTGCCCGACCACTTCGTCCACAACTGGGTGAAGCAGTTCATCGCCCGCGTCGACAAGTGCGTCGAGGTCGACGGTTCCCACATCGACCAGTACTTCAACAAGATTTGAAGATCTGATGCAATAAATTGTTATTTATGAATGCTATTTCTCCATGTCCTGTCTTGGCTCCCGTTAAGTTTTAGCGACAACACAGCCGGATAGCCAGTTGAAACCAGGTACAATGGCATAATCCATGCCAAATTTCCATGGAAAAATATATTTTTTGCAAAAATATGCATGCAAATTACCCGAAAAGTGCCTATTTTAATACAAAAAAGGGTTTTTCGACGTTTTCTGAATAACCCTACAGCCGATCGGGCTGTAAGTCAGGATTGTGGTTATTTAGGGTCTAATACACCTTTGGTCAAATTTTGGGGTCGATCGGATGTAACACGGCGAAATGCCAGAGGGGTGCTTTTTGGGACACCCTGTATAAAAAATGACGTACCTGATAATTCGAAGATTTTTACCGGCGTTGCGGTGTTAATTTTGTCATTATCTGATATTTTTATTTTGTCAATTTTGTCATTATCTTATGGAGTTTTCAGATCTAAAAACAGTACAAAATCCCATAAAAAGGGTTTGAATTTCGTTATAGGGCCGTACGGGATTACTTGAAAAAGTTGTTTGCAAGGGTGCCTTCCAAGCGGACTCCTCACCTTTGAATTCGCAGGTTGGAGAGTCGAGGTCGACAAGCATGTCCTTCATTGCGCAGATCGCTCCCTCTTTTCTGTGGCACACATGCCAGAGTTTCGCGCAGCCTGAAAGTCCGAAGATTTTGATAGAAAAATGCACATAAAAAATTACAAAAATCTTCGCAAGTGTGTCTGTTTTGCCCAAAAAGAAGTATGATTGATAGCTGGCTGAAGTGGGTCAAAATTTTTAACTAAAGGAAACCTACAAATTCAAAGGAAACCACTAAGAAAAACTAAGTAAAAAAACCGAAAATTAAGTTAATAGCCTTCATTACTTCCCCACTTTGCAGTCGACTACATCTCGGGTAAGCGTCGTATTTTCGGCGCTGAGCCCGCCGGCGTAAAGGACGAGGACGAGTAGGTAGACGAACAGCATGGCTCAAAAACCTTAAAGGTCAAGAGTTTGGATCGACCAGAAGCTACGCTGCTAGACTGGAGACGGAAGTAAAAACTCCTTCGAAATGGTAATCAACTTTCTGAATTCAAATTGCGAGGAGACATCGGGACAATGGTTTCAAAAACGTTTATTCAGACAAATAGAGGAACTTAAAAAATTCAGTGTAGTTGTAATTTCATGATGAGGATGATGAAGGCGGAGTTCACGAGATGCCGGGATGGACGGGAGGCTTGTGATGTCGCTGAAAGAGAATAGGCACTGGATGATAGTAACACGTTTTGGCTCGGTCTCCTCCTGGGCAGCCGTCGGAGCGGTAGTAGGCGTAGCCCTCGCAGCAGCCTTCTCTTCCGGTGTGGCACGGATGCACTCTTCTCCTTCTTTCGTCCATAGGACCGACTTCAGGTCGTCGTAGGCAATGCATTCCGTTCCGTTTTCGACTTTGCAGGGGTGAGTCCCAGCAGGGCAGCCTTAAAATGTTCATTTTCAGGGACAACAACTTTGGGAAGAAGGATCGCTGGTCGCCGGGGATCCCCGAAAGCAAATGGGTAAAGCAAAGCACCGACCGGCGTCGTAAATGCAGCCTCCCGCTGTTTGGTTGTACGAATGAAGTATACCCGCGGCGATACAAATTGGCAGATAGTTGCCGCAGTTGACGTCAAGTCTTTTAGGGCAGCCTGAAAATTTTGTGCAATAGGCTTGGGTCAGATCTCGAATTTTCAGCGAGTCTTATCGCGAGCTGCAGCTAGCGCACTGAAATTCTCTGTGGAAATTTCAAATACCCTGGCATACGCATCCATTTTAGGTCGATTGGTGCGAAACGGCAAAATGCCCGCGTGACCTTTTTTATCGGGACACCCTGGGTATGGGATCAGAGTACTTACCGTCCCACCACCAATCATCGGGAATGGTGCCATTGCGTAGGCGGTTGTAGGGGATGCATTGCCTTTCGACGCCAATTGTGACCTTTGCTTCGCCGATTGGACAGCCTGGAACAGGATTCGCTGGCACGTGTGTACTTTACGGTACCCCTCCAAAAAATGATTTTTTTCTGTCGGAATCGATAAACCGATGCTTAAATCGTCTTTAAGCTAAGAAAATCAAGTGGTAAGTAGTAAATTAAAAGTGGGTACGGGAGTGCGTAATTTACGGCCACTTAAAAACCTTAGAAAAACATTTTAAAATCTTTAGAAAATTCGAAACTTTTGCCCCTTTTTGATCATTTTTCATACAATTTTGGCCAAAAGTGAAAATTACCTTTTGTACCTACCTTTTGTAATGTTTTTTATAGGTTAAAACTGTCTAAAAGGTATTAAAATTTCCATTCGGCTGCTGCATCTACGGTGTGTGAAGTATACAAAAATACTGCCAGAGTAAGACGAACATTTTGGATACATTAACACCTGTAGATGAACAGGAGCCGAGATAAAAAGTTAAACTGCTAAACTGCACTCTAACCATAGTGGACCTGTATCGGCTCGCCGATAATCACTGGGAAAATTTGGTTTCCCCTGCTCACACTGCCCCCCCGCTAAGAATCCAGAGCCAGAGCGGGTACGGGCGGGTGAGCACGAGCACCTTCCAAGCGGACTCCTCACCTTTGAATTCGCAAGTTGGAGATTCGGGGTCGACAATCATGCTCTTCATTGCGCACATCGAGGTTCCTTCTTTGACGGGGCACACTTTCAACAATTCCCAACACACTGCAAGTCAGATAGTAGCCCCATTCTCCAAAATCGTACTTCTACAGTTCGGACGGCAGATCTCCGGGGTAAGTGTCGTATTTTCAGCGCCGAGCCCGCCGGCGTAGAGGACGAGGACGAGCAGGTAGACGAACAGCATGGCTCAAAAACCTTTGGCAATATCAAGTAAACGTTAGAACCAACCAGAAGCTAGGCTACTAGACTGGCGAAGGCTAAAACTCTCTTAAAATGGTAATCAATTTTCTGCATTCAAATTGCGGGAAGACATTGGGGTTTTGGTTTCGAAATCGTTTATTCAAACAAATCGAGAAAATTGAAAGATTCAGCGTAGTTGTAATTTTATGATGAGAATGATGAAGGCGGAGTTCACGAGATGCCAGGATGGAGACGAGGACGATGTTGCTAAAATGGAATAGGGGTATTGCGTACTGAGCCACTGACGTTTTGGCTCGTCATTCTCCTGGGCAGCCAGCGGAGCAGTACTAGGCGTAGCCCTCGCAGCAGCTTTCTCTTCAGCAGTGGCACGGACGCATTCGAAGCCGGTGTCCTTAAAAAAGACCGACTTCAGATCGTCGTAGGCAATGCATTCCGTTCCGTTTTCCACTTGACACGGGTGCGTCGTGGGAGGGCAGCCTGAAATTATGAATTTGCGATACATTCGAGTCCTGGTTTGTTAGGGGGGGGGGGGAGGAAGGCCCAGCCTACTCCCTTTACTTCTCAAAATTCCCCACCTCCCTTGTAATGGCAGCCTCCGATGCTTTTGTTGTACGCCTGAAGATCATCCATGCGGACGCACACCCGCAGATAGCTGCCGCAGTTGACTTGGAATTGGTATGGGCAACCTGAAACGATGTATCCATGAAAAATGGGCATCGTTCTGTCAGCGGGGAGGGAGTAAAAATTGATTTTTCCGCTTACCGGTTCTTTTATAGCGTTCTTAATCATTTTTCGTAGCTAGGAACTTAAAAAATCGTTTAAAATTTGAAAATCTCGGCCTTTTTTATTCATTTTGACCAAAAATCAAAATTTTTCGAAGGTTTGTGTAATTTTATGTGATTTTATACGGTGGACTGTAAAATGCTAGAAAATCTCTGTTATCTGTCATAGGCGTAAACACTAGTAAACAGACGATAAAAATAAGGGGGGGGGGGGAAAAAACAAAGCTGGATTAAACGTTTTTTGCACGTTCGGAAAGTGGTTTTGTCGGCACCATTAATGGGGGTTAGAGTGTTACCTCGCCTCCCAGCCGGCATATCGGTCTTTATATCTCGCCTCCTGTTCATTAGGTGTACAGTATTCCAAAATACTCGCCAGAGCAAGATGTACATTTTGGTATACTTTACACAACGGTAGCTGATCAGGGAGCCGAGATACGGTAGGTGGGGGTCGGCTGCGGGGGGGGGGGGTGTTAATGGGTTCAAAAAGTGTATAACGACGCACTTTTGAATTCGCAAGCTGTTGATTCGGGATCGATGAGATGCTCCTTCTTTGTGCAAAGGAGGACGCCGTCTTTTCCCGGGCAAAACGTCCACCTCTTCGTGCAGTCGCCTACTCCCGGATAAATTTATCGGAACAGCGCTACCACGGCATGATCCGTAGGCCTGGCATATCTCTGGGTTCAGTGTCGTATTCTGGGCGCTGAGCCCGCCGGTGTAGAGGATGAGGACGAGCAGGTAGACGAACAACATGACTCAACAAACCTTTGGAAATGCCAAGTAAACGTTAGGACCGACCAGAGGCTACGTTGCTAAACTGGAAAACGCTGCAACGTCTCTCTTAAAATGGTAATCAATGTTCTGCATTCAAATTGCGAGAAGACATTGGGACATTGGTTCGAAAACTTTTTTTAGAAGAAGAAATGAAGAATTGAAGAAGAAAGTTTATTCAGACAAATCGAGTAAATTGAAAAAATTCAGCCTGATCGTAAATTCATGATGAGGTTGAGGAAGGCGGTATTTGCGAGAAGCCAAGATGGACGAGAGGCTGGCGATGACTCTGAAAGAGAATGCATATAACGCATAATTTCTCTATCTATCTAAATAAGGTCCTGAACTAACATCATCGCAGGCAAAAAATTTCTCAAAACGCAAAACATTTTTTTCGGGTACACGGGCCACCGGATTTCGGAGGAGGCCGGGCTAGCCGGCCGTGCACCCGGTGCCCCTGGACCTGGTCACACACAACCTTTTGGTTCGGATATATTTTAAACAACGGCGACGGTATGGGTGTTTAGAAGCGAGGTGACGATGATGAAGGCGGCGTTCACGAGGCACCACGACGGAGGCGAAGCCGATGTGCCTAAAAATGGAGACGATACTAAGTTTAGCAGACTTACCTTCCGGTTCGACTTTCTCCTGGGCAGCCGTCGGAGCGGTAGTAGGCGTAGGCTTTGCGGCAGCCTTCTCTTCCGACGTCGCGCGGATGCACTCGTCTCCTCCTCTCTTATAATGGGTCGACTTCAGGTCGTCGTAGGGGATGCATTCCACTTGGCCGTCTACTTTGCACGGGTGCGTCGCAGGCGGACAGCCTAAAATTATGGTCTCGAGAGAAGTCATAGGAAAATCCAGCTGTTGGGGCGGGGGCCGTTCCCCACACCCATCAGTAATTACTTACTTTAGCGAAAGTTCGTCTACTTTTATAGCATTTTGCACACTTATCAAATAGAAAGAGTGCGCTTCTGGACCGTTAGCGGGGTCAGGGATTATCAGCGGGGGGTAGGGACCATTTGGTAGGGTAAGAACCTATAACAAAGCCGCATAAGGCCCTGTAACAAAATATAGACCCTTTTTTCAGTTTTTCGACATAAAACGTTGTAAAAAATTACCAAAATTTTCGAAAAATCGGAGAAGATCTTATCGCAATCAAGAACTACCAAAGGCTACGGTTTACTTTATCCCCCAGCCGGAAGGTATTGGCTATAACTTTTTTATTTTACAGTAGTGTAGGCTTAAATTAAAACCCTTGCGATGTTTTTTAACGCTATATATCGAATGGCGCTGCAAAAATCCGGACAAAAATGGCGAAAATACCGAAAATTTTAATCATCGGCTGCGGGGGGATAAAGCAAATTCTTACCTACCAAAGATTCCATAAAAATCGACTATATATTATCCACAGGAATGTATAGGTGGAAAAAGAAAAAAGTGATGTCCTCCCTGCTAAAAATCCTGGCCCCCCCCCGCGAACACTCCAGCACCAAAATGGGACCCGCCTGTATAGAGGCAGCCTCCCAGGCTTTGGTTGTAAGACAGCAGCCGAAAAACTGAGATGCAAATTGGCACGTAGTTGCCGCAATTTACGTGGAGCGCGTCAACACAACCTAAAACGTCGATTTAATAAGGTTTGCTATCAGAACGTCAGCATTCCACAAGTTCGAGCTTTCGTGATGTCGAAGTTTGAGGCCGTCGAAATTGCATACTGCCGTGTTTCCCCGCAATTTGCGGTAAACCCGCCAGAGAATATAACAGACATTTTGCATTCATGAAGTATCGGGAATATGGGATTTCGACATTGTGAGATTTCGACCTTATGGATTTAGACATTTGAAAATAGGCCATTTACCAGCCGACTTTTTAACCACGAATATTGTTGTACCATGTTAAGCAAACCTGTCGAATTCGACAAAACATACCGTCCCAAAACCATCTTGTGGGCAGGGTGGCATTAGTGAGGCGATTGAGCGGGATGCAACCATTATCGTTGCTGCCGACTCTGACAGATGTCTCGCCCAATGAACAATCTGGAATAAGGGCAGGAACTAGGTATGCCGAAGATGATTTAACGGGCCCGTTAATGTGTCGGAACTGGACTGTTAGCAGGGGAAAATTTTAGCAGGGGGAAACTAATCTTTCCCAGTAATTGGTTTAGCCGACGGTCCTAGAACAAATATAAACGATTTATAAGGCATTTTACACAGTTTTTAGATAAAAAGACAACAAATTTTGACTTTTGGTCAAAAATGTAAGCAAATGACAAAAAAGGTTAACTCTTCCGAAAATTTACGGCTGTGGTTCAGTTAACCCCAGTCGGCCCCCACCTAATGTATCTCGACAACCCGTTGTTGTAGCGGCCTGTAAAGTATACCAAAATACTCGCTAGAGCAAGGCGAACATTTTGGTATACGTTACACACCTGTAGATGAACACGGAGCCGTGATACAAAAGTTGGGGGGCGGCTGGGGGGCATGGGGGAGTCTCACCTGCCTGCCTGCCTGCCAAAGCCCCCCACCCCGCTACCGTCCCGTAGCAAGTCGCTTTCAAGCATGCTCAGAATCGCCCTCCTTTTGTTTTTCTAATCGCTAATTTCCACAGGTTAAAACCCATCCTAGTTAAAAAATTAAAGTAGAATTCCTTACTTTTAAATTCACAATTTGGGACTGCAGGGTCGACGAGGCGCATATTCAACGCGCAAAGCGGGACCCCGTCTTTGCCGGGGCACACCGACCAATCTTTCGCACATTCTGGAATTTTGATGTTGGGAAAAAAACAAAGTCATCAAAAGTCGTGTACTATACGTAACGGCTAAATTGCGGTATCCGGTCACTAAACGGATTTTGGATTTTATATGTCAAAATGCTCAGCAGGTCGAGCTGGTTCAGGATCAGTTGAAAAAACTTGGCGGAAAAATCGCTATCACGAGATATATAGCTTACAAGGTCTCAAAACAGGCCGACACGTAGTACACAATACACCTATATACGCCAGCTGTACATCGGAAAGTAACGGAATGGTCATTTTTCATGCTACTATAGATCACAAGTGCTCGATAAGAGCTTAGCGTTACTCTACTCTACACCCAGTTTCAGCCTAAAAATAAGGCTTCGTGCCACCCGGGGCCTAGTCGCTTCGGATGGGCGCGAGCTCGTACAGGGTTGAAATCGGGGCGCCGAGGCGCGAAGCGCCCAGGCGCCCCGATTTCAAAGGGGAGCGGCAGCCCATCCGAAGCGACGGCCCGCCTTGCCTGACAATGTTTTTTACCCAAGAAACGGTAATTCTATACCATTCCGTTACTTTCCGATGTACAGCTGGCGTATATAGGTGTATTGTGTACTACGTGTCGGCCTGTTTTGAGACCTTGTAAGCTATATATCTCGTGATAGCGATTTTTCCGCCAAGTTTTTTCAACTGATCCTGAACCAGCTCGACCTGCTGAGCATTTTGACGTATAAAAATCCAAAATCCGTTTAGTGACCGGATACCGCAATTTTCCCTACGTAACATTAGAGCGTTGGATGTTTCCCCTTAACGGGGGAGGCACACTCTCTCTAATTGCTTTCGAAAACCGCGTAGCCCATACCTTTACAACGCGGCTCGCACATCTCCGGGGTCAGTGTCGTGTTTTCGGCGCTGAGCCCGCCGGTGTAGAGTACGAGGACGAGCAGGTAGACGAACAGCATGACTCAAAAACCTTTTAGGATATAACGTCTACCGCCAAACCAACCAGAAGCTATGCTGCAAAACTGGAGAAGGCTAGAAAATCATACCTTGGCATGGTAATGTTCTAATACCACGTCGTATGGTAATCATTTTACGTTTTTGTTTCCGCCTGTTTTCCGTTTCTGAAATCACGATCATCGAAGCTGACATTTACAGAAACGCATCAAAAAAACCCCCATAAATCTGATCAAAAGTCTACCGCTGTATTAGTCACCGAGCCTCCACTGTGTCTAGCCTGTCCATTCGATTAGTCATTGTCGAAAAACGTAGGACCCAAGCTACAACCCACAGATAAGACTAATGGTCGTTTGGCCATTTCAACGAGTTCTCGGCATCACCAACGGCTTTTCAGCATGATTTTGCCCATTTTGCTGCGCTTCGAAAACGATAAAACGCATGGGAAGTGCCTGATAAGACTCCAAGTTTTGCCGAGTTTGACCAAGTTTCCAGATCATCGCGCTTATAAAGGGTTCTAGAGCTCGAGTTTTGACATAAGCATTAATTCACAACTTTCTCTCTTGCTCTTTCTCTCGCCCTCTCTGTCTTTCTCTTTTTTTCTCCCCTCTCTCTCCTCTCTCTCTCCCTCCCCTCTCTCTTCTCTCTCTCTTCTCCCCTTCTCTCTTTTTCTCTTCTTTTCCACGCTAAAGTTTTTTTGAATGTTATTCCTTTAGGTAATGCTTTTCCTCACATCAACTTTCGCTGTACTCCTTGGTCTCGTCGCCGCCGATTGCCCGCCTTATTGGTCATTTTTAGCCCAGGACAACCTCTGCTATTCGGTTGTGTCCACAGGTAAAAACGCACATAAAAAAATCCGATTACATAAATTCCAGCCGGCTCCTATGGACAAGCCGTCCGGACTTGCGAGGCCTCCGACGGCGACGTCGTGAAGATCAGCGACGCTTTCACAAACCAGGCAATTTTGCAAGCGACGAAATCTCGTGGGTGTTGTCTTGATTTTAACAGTCATCTTCTGAGGTGTCGATACCTTACAGCTACGTTTCTTTTAGTTCCAGACACCCCATTGTACATTGGAGTTGAGCGCCAGTCAAATGGACAATGGACGTATTCGGATGGGTCGGCGCTGACGTACTCGAACTGGGATGCCGGTGAGTTTTTGAGGTCCTTTTAACGCTTGTGAGCCCCTAGGTGAGCCCCGGAATTCAAGCAACAACTGTGCCGTGATCGTGCCCCCCAATGCCAAATGGGCTTCCGCCGACTGCAACGCGTACAACGGATTTGTCTGCTCGAAATCGTCCGATCCTAGTGAGTTCGAGGAACAGACAAAAATCGCACCGAATTGCGTAGTCGGGTCTGGTTCATTCGTTTTTCTGGTCCAGCAGGGGAAAACGGAATTTTCCTATTTTGCGCTTACTTTAGCCCCGTCGAAAGCCGTCCATTTTAGCAATATTTTCAAACGGTTTGGTAATTGGAAACTACTAAAAATCTACGTTTTATTACAATAAACAATGGGTAAAGCAAGTTGCTTTCCCCTGCGAAATCCCTGCTCCCCCTCCCCCGCTAACGCACCAGAACCATGGAGTCCAGAGTAGCGCCTCGTACTCGAGCTCGCAGGGCTACTTTACAGGTCCCCTCTCTCTCGCTAGCTCTCTCTCCCTGTCTCTATCTCTTATTCTGGCTATCTCGCTCTTTCTCTCTCTCTTCTCTCTCTCTTCTCTCTCTCTCTCTCGTTAGCTCTCTCCCTGTCTTTCTTTCTCACTCGCCTCTCTTTCTAATCTCTCTCTCCTTTTGGTCTCTCTCTCAATTTCCATCTAAATTTAAAAATTTTCCTGAACCTTAAAAAATCACAAATTTCAGGCCCATGCCCAAAGCAATGGTTCTACTCGACGGTCACCGGGTTCTGCTATTACCTCAAGGATTACACAATGTCCGATGGAAAGACCTGGGATATGGCTGATCCGACCGAAGCGGAAGTGCGGTAGGTAGACCAACGAATTTTGTGCAGAGTAGACCGTGATGTAAGAACACAAATTTCAGATGCCGAATGATGCACACAAAAGCTCATCTTGCCTCCGTGCACGACGCCATCGAGCAGCAGGTGCTATTCGGTAGGAGCAAGTTTAAAGAGTTGTTTATCAAATGTATTGGCAAAATTTTAAACCTACAGCATCTATTAAATGTAACTTTGACCCTAAAAACATCTAAAAAATATCCATTCTTGTTTCTAGATTTGATCAAGACCTCAAATATGCTGAACGCAACCAACGCTCCGAGCTTCACCAATGGCTGCACTGCTTGTAAGTCTAGTTTTCACCTTTTTTGGTGTTTTGGATGTTAGAGCAAGATATATTTAATTTACCTACGTTTATAATGAAGTACCACGATTTTTAGCATACGCCTGGACGGGCCTCATCTGGAAGCAGTCCGCCGGCAACTTCTCGTGGACCGACGGCACTCCCTACGACTTTGCGCCATCCATTTATAAATTTTCCCAAGATACCTACTACGCGGTGAGTCGTTTGAATAGTTTATAAGGACCTTAATCTGAAAGTAAATACTTTTAACCTCAAACCTATCCACTTTTCCAGATGATCAACGACGCGTCGTGCAACGGAAAGTGGTGGGGATCGTTCGGAATTGTGACAAACTCTGGCGCTCGCTACATCTGCAAGATTGACCCTAAAAATCTGTGAATAGAAAGCTACAATAAATTCGTTAAAGAAAGACTGAAAATACGCACGCAAAACAATTGGAGGAACGCATCGATTAAGCCTGAAACAGCACCAGTTTGAATGCCCAAGTGATTACCATATAAACTCTATTTTTGCCGCGTTCCCCAGTCCTGCAGCGTGGCAGGTCGGCCCTAACGGTGACTTGACATTTCCAAAGGTTTTCGAGCCATGCTGTTCGTCTACCTGCTCGTCCTCGTCCTCTACACCGGCGGCCTCAGCGCTGAGAACACAACACTTAATGTGACGATCTGTGTGCCGAAAGGCCTGTGTCCCGGTAGTTTTTTTGCTACAGCGAGAGTAGACATCTCCCGTTACAGGCTGCGAGGAACGCTTTACGTTCTGCCCGGTGAAGGACGGGAAAATGCTATGCACATTCAAGGACAAAATTATTGATCCCGATTCGGGAGTTTGTGACTTCGAAGGTGGACAGACAGAAGACCATTTCTACAGCCCTATTTCAGGCTGTCCAGTTGGAGAGACGGACCTCGCGGTTGGCGCGAACCGTAGTTGTATCCCGATGAAGAAGATCGTCAATGGTTCTCTTCCTATGGAGTGGTGGTGGGGCGGTAAGGTTCACAGTCTGCAGTTTTTGGTTCTGGGCTGTTAACGAGGGGGCGACTTTTTTTGTACAAGGCCAGAAATTTTTACTAACGTAATCGTCAGTGTGTTAATAGCGAACAGACTTGAAAAGCTGCTACGCGCGTTTTCACGTCTGGCCTCTCTGCGCAGGCCTGAAATACGCCCGAACTTTGCATACTATAATTTGAATCAGTGTTTCGTTTTGATGTTACGATGGCGTGGAACGCCTTGAGAAACTTCGACAAGCGCAAAGCTCAAAATCAGCCGAATTATCACTCGCATGCAAATAGTCTTCTTCCATATGTTTTAAAATCGTCAAAATCCTACTATATATAAAAAAAAAAGTGTTTGTGTGTGTGTGTGTGTATATTTGCATGCACTTCCGTTAGGATGTTCCGCTCCTACAGCCTCGGGGGAGGGTTTTTTGGATAGGGAAGAAACGATAATAGGTTTAGAATGGTCCGGAATTGACTGCACACACATAAAAATTTTGAAAAATTGCTATTTTCGACATTAAAATTAGGTGTTTGTAAAGTTTTCGGCCAACCTCTTTGTTAGGAAGCAATTTGCATACGGCGGAAGTGGAAATGGTGTGTAAAAAGGAAGAGAGGGCGCGCTTTTCATTTTTTGGTAGCGGTTTTTGGTAAGAATTATGCAAAGTCTTTAACTTCATCGACGTCATCTTCATCTTCATCCTAGACGGGGGCCAGGGTTGAAAAGCCGCGAAGCGGTTTTTCAACCCTGGTAAGGTTGAGGTTAGAGTGCAGTTTACCCCCCCCCCCCAGCCGCCACCCAACTTTTGAATCTCGGCTCCCTGTTTATCTACAGCTGTAGAAAGTATACCAAAATGTTAGCCTTGCCCTGGCGAGTATTTTGGTATACTTTACACACCTGTAGATGAACAGGGAGCCGAGATACGGTAGGTGGGGGTCTGTTGGGGGGGGGGGGGGGTAAACTGCACTCAAGTCAAGGTTGAAAACGGCATTTGAATACAAATCTGATAAGCGTGCAGTAATCTGCACCCTCAATTGCCCCTTACTACTTTACTTCGGGACCATAAAATTCTTTCCCCTTCGAGTTATGACTGGAACCCGGGTTTTACGCAAAGTGTTTGCACAGACACATCAACTATTTTTTATCTATAGTAGGATAATATTTTATAGTCTTTTAACTATATTTCAACTAAACAAACTATTTAAAAATGCTTAAAAAATAAAATCTTGGTTAAAAACGAGCGTTTTTGGTCGGAAAATCACTATTTTTGACATTTTTTAATAAAGCTTGTATAGTTTGCACGTTTATAGTAAAAACCTATTGAAAAACTTCACTATTTCTATCAGATAAATTTTCAGGATGCATTGAGCCATTCTTTGTCAACTGCGGCAACTATCTTCCGGTTTGTGTCGGGGCGTTTGAGCTTGAGGAATACAACCAAACCATGGGTGGCTGCATCAACAAAGGCGGGTCCTATTTCTTAATATGGTGGATAATAAGCAATTCAAGGCTGCGCTCCCGGGACGCACCCGTGCAAAGTAGAAAGCGGAACGGAATGCATTTCCTACGACGACCTGAAGTCGTTCCAATGGACGGAAGGAGGAGACGAGTGTATCCGTGCAACAGCTGAAGAGAAGGCTGCTGCGAGGGCTACTGCTGCACCGGCTTCCCAAGAGAAGACCGAGCCGAAAGGTAACGAACCAGAACCAAATAGTGTGCAGTAAAAACTCACTCGAGCCGTTGCTAAACGTTTTAACGTATTAGTAGCAGTGATCTACCGGCTCTTTTTCAGAAACATCATCCTCGGATGGTCCTTATTGGCTGCTCTTGAACTCCGCCGTCATCATCCTCATCACGAAGCTCGTCTAATAATCAGCTGCTGTTGTGCAAGATATTCGTCTCCAAGATTCCGAATAAACCATTTTATTGCTTGAACGGGGCAAAGTACGGTAGTCAACGTAAATTGCAGCTTGGGCCTGGGCAGGAGGGCTGCCGTTCAGTTTACCCCCCGCCCCCGCCCCTCCCCAGCCGAATCCGACCGACCGTGTCTCCGCTTCCCGTTATCCTACCGGGCTGTAAATAAACAAAAATAATCGCCAGAGCAAGGTGAACATTTTGGTCTACTTTACACACCTGAACAATGAACAGGTGGTCGAGATACAACAGTTGGGGGCCGGCTGCGGGGGGGGGGGGAGGGGGTAAACTGAACTCTTACCGGCAGGAGAAGCGGCAGCTCTCACGGGATTCCGTTGTCAGGATTTCGTTTTTGAGTGTAATCAGGGTTTCCAAATGTGACATGTTGCGAATAGCCTATCTTGTCAAATACGAGATTTGCATATTGCGCCGAAACTTGGCATTATCATGCGTTTGCGCGACATTTGCATGAGTTTCTCATCTAAAATGAAACCTTTCGCCCACTATAGCATCATTCATCAGCCGCGCTCCCCAGCCAGCAAGTTTCCAGGTGGGTCCATTCATAATCCTGTATGCACTATGCATGAATTCGAGTTCGGGATGCAAATTACCTGCTGGATTCGAATGAGATTCGGGTTTTCAGAGACATGCTTGGTGCGGCCTCCATCTACCTGCTCATCCACGTGCTGGCCTTCGGGATGTGGACGTACGGCCTCGACGCCCTCAACTCGACTGACCCTTCGGCATGCGGCTCCACCGAGCAAGCTTGCCCTGGGAAAGATGGGCAGCCAATCTGTGTGCCGAAGAAGACCGTGCTCAACGCGACTGCCACAAGCTGCCATGTCGCAGGTATAGGCCATGGCCGTCTAGGGTATAGGCCTCTGGGTAGTGTGTGTGGTAGATTGGCAAGATTGGAAAACATTTGAGGCGGTGAAGAAGAAACATTGCCTGGAGACAGATTTTAGCTTAGCTGGTAGATTAAGTGTAAGGTTTAATAAAATAGTCTTAACTAGGCCAGTCAGATCACAGATAACTACAGACAGCCAAGTAACAAGTAAACCGATTCCAGGGTGCCCGGCCGGACAAGCAAAAATTGCGGCGGGGCAAAGCTCGTACTGCGTGCCGTTCGACGCGATCAGCGCGGGCCGTCTGCCGAATAGCTGGACATTTGCTGGTGAGGCGCCTGAAGCCTTGGATTGAGATGCGAGTTCCTGTTCAGGCTGTCAAAACCCGGGCGAAGTGAATTGTGGGACTCGAGATGTGGCGCTCTGCCTCGCCCCCGCCGCGCTCCAGAAGTACGACGGCGAGACGCGTATCTGCACCTTATCTGGTATAGGGATAACTAGCCGGGTTCCCACAATCATGCCTTAACCAGCTTGCAACGAGGAGCCCTCCAACTACCCCAGCAAGCAGCCCAACGGCGACTCGCTGTGCACCTTCTTCTCCTACATCAAGACCATCCACGGCAACGGCACATGTGAACCGTCGGCTGAATCTAAAGGTAAGCTTCTTGAAGGCACGATACGTTCCTCTTTCCAGTCTGCCCGGCCGCCCACGTCAACTGCGGCAAGTACGACCCGATCTGCATCCGCGTCTACACGCCGCAGTTCCGCGCCGCCGACCTACGCTATTTCAATGACCGCACGAGGGAGTGCCAAGATGAGCGTGGGTTTCGTTTTTGATAGATAAACCCATTCATTGATTTCCAGGCTGCCCCGCCGGCCACCATCCATGTTCCATCCGCGAGAAGGGCGACAAGAAAATCTGCATGCCCTACTGGCATATCAAGTCCGTCGGGGACCACGACAGCTGCCAGCTCGTCAACCCCAACGAGTTGCCGAGTGGGTACTAAGCCTAGGCCAAGCCTCGGTCAAGCCTAAGCCTAAGCCTATTTTTCTAGCCTCTCCATTTCAGACTTGAAGCCGGCTAAGGAGTGCGCGGGGCTGAAGAATACGTTGGCCTGCTGGGCGGCCAACGACGACTACACGTGCATCGGATTCGAGCGGATCAACTCGATGATCGTCGACAAGCAGAACAAGACCATCTGCACATTTGCAAGTAGGAATGAGGTGTGAGACTCTGAATTATGACGATTTCAGAATGCACCGGAGAGGATGCCCTCTTGTGCAGCGCCGAGTGCCAATCCATCCACGAGGTCAAGAGGGTGCTGCCGGGGGGAGAGTGCGAATGTACGGTAGAGCGAGAGAGAGAGAGAGAGAGAGAGAGAGATAAAGAAAGAGAGAGAGAGAAAGAGAGAGATCCATTTTTTTTAGTCCGCACCCTCCGCCGTGGCCAGATTATCATGATCATCTCGTGCTCCATCATCGGAACCGTGGGAGCGATCGCTGTTGTGGCCTTGCGTGGGTTTTTGGAGTTTTTAAGGGCCAACTAGCAAAGGTTCTTGAGGAAAAGACACTTTTTCACCACCTTACAATCCCTTTAGTCACCCGCGCCATCATCCTGCAGAAGAACCGGAACAAGCCGATCGAGCATCGCCCGTCCAGCATGGAGAACAAGCACCAGGACGGTAAGGATTTTTTTTGGAGCTTGTGCATTACCGGGGGGGGGGAAGAAGAAGTTGATGTTTCTCTAAACCATGGCGTTTTCCAGGTGACAGCAACGAGAAGCGCCCGTTCCTCCCCTCCAAGAACCCGAAGGCGTTCAACGAGAAGCCCCAAGTCTAGAAGAAGCCCCGATCTCCGATGATCATCTACTCTCCACCCGCCCGCCATCTTCAGAAGCCCCCATCTATCCATCCATCCACACATCTATCAATCCATCAATCTATCCATTGACTTGCAATCACTGATCAAAAATTAGGTTTCAACACTAAATACCCGCTAGCCGGAATTGTGATGATCAATTGTGTGTTGTGCTTGTGATTGGATATGGACTGTGTGTGTGATTTTGGGCGGCAAATAAAGCGTTTTCTGGGCTTGGCTTTTCCTGTCACAAGTTGCACATTGGAAATTTTGGGCATCCTGGGGGCACAGTCACTCGAATGAACGGAAGGAGTAGCGGAACGGAATGTTGTATGTAGCTTTCGCAGGCACTGGAAACGATGGTGAATAAAGTGTTTTCTGGGCCTTTGCTGCTTCAAGTAGTACATTGGAAGATTTGAGCAATCCACCCGGGCGAATGGACGGAGTATCGGAACGGAAGGTGTTTTGTAGCATTTGAAGGCTCTGCAAATGCAGGCGAATAAAGTGATTTCTGGGCTTGTTTTTTGTTCGAACCTACAAATATAGTCTTCGCTTCTGGACGTCTAGATTTGAGCGTGCTGTTCTAAATTCCATGGTACCGCGGCTTGGCTCCACTTTACTTCACTCCACTTTTGTGTTCCGAAAGAACATTTTGGCTACCGGAAGGAGGATTGGATCGGAGTTTGTAAAAAGCCTTTTTGTTCGCCCATTAATTTCCTCTACCGATTAACTTTCCTATTGATGTAGCCGACCAAATTGCATCAAAAAAACGCGAGTGCTAGCCCATTTCTCGCTGAGCGAGTTATCGATTCTCAACAGCTACAGGAACAAAACCCCGCAACTTTTTAGGCGGCGAGCCGACAATGCACAGTTGCAAGACAAAAAAACGGGAAGGAATGCATTGCCTTTGACGATCTGAAGGCGTCCTTTATGCAATCAGACGGAAGCTACAACTGCACCCGTGCCACAGCTGAAGACAAGGCTGCCGCGAGGGCTACTGTCCCTCCGGCTGCCCAGGAGAAGACCGAGCCGAAAGGTTTGTAGAACGGTTAATGAGCCTTTCCTTATTGCAGCATCATCGTGGTCTCCATCTAGGCTGCTTGTGAGCTCCGTTATCCACCTACTGACACTTCAATTACTTTGCATTTTCTCGACCCTGTCTGAATAAATGAATTCGAAACTATCTCAAGGCCTTAAGCCATTTCAAACTCAACTCGAGGCCTCTCGTAATATGAATGCGGAATTGTTACCATATGAAGGCAGAATTGCCGCCGTCTACAGTCTAGCAGCGTAGCATCTGGCCGGTTCTAGCGTTTACTGGCATTTTCATGGGGTTTGAGGCATGCTGTTCGTCTACCTTCTCATCCTCGTCCTCTACACCAGCGAGCTCAGCGCCGAAAATACGACTCTTTCTACAGACGTGTGCCCAAAGGATAGCGACGCGTGTAAAGGTTCAGTCTAGAAACTGTTCGTATAGATTCAAAATCAGGTTGTACGGGCTCGTGGGTAGCCTGTCCCGGGAAAGACGGTGCCCCGATCTGCTCCAAGAAGTACAATCAGGTCGATCCCAAGGGGTCGGTCTGTCAATACAAAGGTAGTCTCGGTTTTCCTTTCAGAGGCTGCCACATTTTTTCAGAATGTCCGGTGGGCGAAGGCCAGATTCTTCTGGGGAAGGGCCTCCTTTGCGTCCCGTTCAAACATTTCGTGAATGGCACTCTCCCGGGGTCCTATCTATGGGAAGGTAAGCGCATGCCGTTTGTCTTTTGGCGGTTATCCCCACCCTGGTTGATTTTGGGTGAGAGGGCAGCGGTAGAACTCACCTGAGCCCAGCGCCTCAGCCATACCTCCTATTGGTAAGACTTCAGATACCCCGAACCGGCACCCAACTTTGTATCTCGGTTCCCTGTTCATCTACAGGTGCGTAAAGTGTACCAAGTGTAAAGATCTTGCTGTGGCGAGCATTTTGGTATATTTTACACACCTGTAGATGAACAGGGAACCGTGATACGGTAGGTGGGGGTCGGCTGGGGGGTCATCGGGAGTTCAAACGTCCTATTAATGTGCCGAGCCTCTAAAAATGTTCGCCGCAGTCGTAACTCTATGGTTAAGTTGCTTTCTTACTTTCAAAATACAGAAGAATTGGTCCTCCTCTGTGAGCGGGGTGGGATTTTAGCAGGTGGAAAACCACTTTCTGTTTTACCACCTACCTGTTGGTGATGCAGTAGGTATTTTTATAAAGTTTTTAGCAGTTTTCGATGGCTAGCAACTCTTAAAAATCTTTTCAAAATTTTGAAAACTGGAAAGTTTTGACTTTTTTGGCAATTTTTGATACATTTTAGACTAAATGGTGGAAAATTTTGGAAAATTGCCGATGTTTTCGTGGCTGGGGCGGGCGGGGGATTGTGGGCCAAACCAAACGCAGTTTCCAGGTTGCGAACAGAAAATGCGGATCAACTGCGGTACCTGGACTCCAATTTGCTTCAAGCCACACCTTGTGATGAGCTACAACGATAGCCTGGGTGGTTGTATCATGGAAGGCGAGTGCTAGCCGATTTTCCCTGATCGAGTTATCGCTTTTTAACAGCTGAGCAGGAGCAAAACTAATCAACTTTTTAGGCTGTGAGCCGACAAAGCTCACAAGGGAACCTCAAGTTGGCACGGTGGAGTTTCGAAAAACGCTCCGGCTACCCCCAGGTTTTCGACTATGGCGATTCCAATGGTCTAGTCAGAATTTCCTAAATGGGCTTCTGGACAGAGATACAGCACTTCCGGAAAATGGTGATTTACATCCGAAAAATTAGCATTAGCGATAGGTTTATGAGGCTCTCCCATGACTATGGAATCACCAGTGGAATGGCCGAGCGGTAAGCGACACGCTTGATAGGATACTGACGAGGGTACGGATCCACTCGCGGTTTTTCATTTTGCTTTTGTCCAGAACTTGCTGTCCAATTCCAAGTTTTCATTTTTAATATAGGAAAACATTTTGATTATTGCCGCCGTCCACTTGACTGCTTCAAAATTCGAAAAAATTGTATGGAACGGTTCGGAGTTCTCATCTCCTTTTTTTACAATGTGTTTCTATGAGTCACCGGATCAGATTTTTTGCCTAATTGCTTTCCTAATACTTTTAGACATTTTAGAAAGAAAACGAATTTTCGGAAAAATTAACCAAGACTTGGAGTTGAGGAGAAGGTTCTGGTCAAAAAGCAAAATGAAAAACCGCGAGTGGATCCGTACCCTCGTCAGTATCCTATCAAGCGTGTCGCTTACCGCTCGGCCATTCCACTGGTGATTCCATAGTCATGGGAGAGCCTCATAAACCTATCGCTAATGCTAATTTTTCGGATGTAAATCACCATTTTCCGGAAGTGCTGTATCTCTGTCCAGAAGCCCATTTAGGAAATTCTGACTAGACCATTGGAATCGCCATAGTCGAAAACCTGGGGGTAGCCGCGAGCGTTTTTCGAAACTCCACCGTGCCAACTTGAGGTTCCCTTGTCAGTTGCAAAACGGCAAACGGAACTGAATGCATTGCCTTTGACGATCTCAAGTCGTCCTTTATGCAATCAGCTGGAAGCTACAATTGCACCCGTGCCACAGCTGAAGACAAGGCTGCCGCCAGGGCTACTTTGCCACCGGCTGCCCAGGAGAAGACCGAGCCGAAAGGTTTGTAGAACGGTTAGTACGCATTTCCTTATTGCAGCATCATCGTCGTCTCCATCTTGGCTGCTCGTGAACTCCGTCATCCACCTACTGACACTTCAATTACTGGTTTTTTTCTCTGCCCTGTCTGAATAAATGATTTCGAAACCATCTCATGGCCTCTCGAAATTTGAATACGGGAAAGTTATTACCATATGAGGTGCGATTTCTGAGTCTTTCTCCGGTCCAGCAACGTAGATTCTGGTCGGTTCAAAAGGTTAATCGGCATTACCAACGTTTGTTGAGCCATGCTGTTTGTCTACCTGCTGGTCTTCGTCCTCTACACCGGCGGACTGAACGCCGCGAACACGACAATGACTGCAGCGATGTGTAATAAGGAGTCCCCCGACTGCGAAGGTATCTCTACGAGGAGACAGTTATTGGGGCTCAGATTGTGTGAAGAAGTGGACGTTGTGCCCAGGAAAAGACGGCGTCCTCCTCTGCACCCTGAAGCAGTATCTCATCAATCCCGAATCCTCAGATTGCGAATTCCTAGGTGTAAAATGATATCCAGGCACAATAGTGTATTTCCAGATTGTCCGGTGGGTGAGGTACCGAGTCTAGTCGGTTACAAACGCACTTGCGTCCCGCGCAATCGCATGACTAATGGCACCCTCCCCACGGGTTGGTGGTGGGACGGTAAGTCTTACGCTTTATTTGTTGCCTAGCAGGCGCTTCGCCTCCCGACAATACATCTGTGCAATTTACAGGCTGCATCTATGACTACTACATCAACTGCGGCAACTACGTGCCAGTTTGCCTGAACGCCGCTACAATCACGGCATACAACGCGAGCGCGGGAGGCTGCATCAACCAAGGTGGGTGGCATTGATTTTTCTGTTGGTGAGCCGGGAGAGAATCGACGCTGTAAACGTCAAGTCTTTAACAGCGCGTCACAATCTTCAGGCTGCCCTCCTGCGACGCACCCGTGCAAAGGAGAAAACGGAACGGAATGCATTGCCTATGACGACCTGAAGTCGACCCGCTACAAGAAAGGAGGAGATGTGTGTGTCCTTGCTACAGCCGAGGAGAAGGCTGCTGCAAGGCCTACTGTCCCACCGGCTGCCCAGGAGAAGACGGAGCCAAAAGGTACGTCGTATTAGTCTTACGTGGTATACACGTATCCGGTTTTAGAAAGATCGCCAGCCTCTTGGTACCTCGTCAACTCCGTCTTCATCGTTCTTACCATAAGAACACAATTATTACACAGCTCTTTCATGGTTCTTTGAATAAACGGCTTTGTAACTACCCACACAACGCAGAGGAAGACATCGGAATCCTTGAAATTAGAGCGGACAAAAAAAATTACCATCCAGAACCCGATTTTCTCCTTTTCTTTCCGCGTCTTCAGCGTAGCGTCTGGTTAGTTAGACCCTTGACAATATAATTCACAGGTTTTTTTAGTCATGTTGTTCGTCTACCTGCTCGTCCTCGTCCTCTACACCGGCGGGCTTAGCGCCCAAAATACGACATTGGAGGAAGTGTGTCGTCCGGGTGGCAACACGTGTCTTGGTATCGTTGCTACAAAAGAGCGATGTTGGCATAGATTGCGAGGAGACATTCAAGGCGTGCCCGGGAAAAGACGGGACGTTGCTGTGCACTGTGAAGCTCGGGCTCGTCGACCCCAATGCTGCAGTATGTGACTTCATAGGTAGATTCGGTTTATGGCAAGAGTTTCCCCTCAAAAATTATGTCAAAGTAGGTATTCCGCTATTGTGCGGCACAAATGTAGTGGCTACTTGCCCTACATAACGAGGAGAGAATTTTGGGGGTTCTGGCTCGTTAGCGGGGGAAGCCCCATTATGCCTGTGGGGAAAGGGAAATCGGAGTCGACATGGTACAGATGTTACAGAGGTGTAAAGTACACTAAAATGCCCGTCTAGTGTAGCGTAAGGTAAAATGGTGCTATCAGTTGTCAACTATAATAATTTTCTTGACGCGTCCGCCTGTCCGTCCGTCGTGTCCCGGATTCAACTCGAAGGGGAAAAGAGCTAGAGCTTAGCTCTCTTTGGATGCGGGTAGTGCGTGGTCAGAAACCCGCAAACTAATAAAAAAATTATGAAAAATTTTTAGTTTAAATTATTAAAATTAGTTTTGAAAGTCTTTTCCATAGTAAAAGGGGTGGGGACGGAGGTTGGGGTGATTTTGGACATAGTGAGCCAGGTCGCGCGCGTTTCGGCGAAGGGGAGGGAGCGCACGGGGAGTAGCCCGAAGTCCTGCTGGTCTTCTATGCCCCCTTTCCAGGTTGCCCGATGGGCCAGGCATCGGTCAGAATCGGCCGCAACCAGAGTTGCATCCCGCTCAATCGCCTAACTAACGCTACACTCCCGAATGATTGGTGGTGGGATGGTAAGCTTTCTGCCCCATATTTTCTGGATTCGTTCGGCCATCTAAGGAGCTTCCTTTTGTTAGACAGATTCTTCTGCCTTCCGACCAAACCCGTGGTCAATTTCCAGGTTGCCTTTACCCTTTCAACGTCAACTGCGGCAACTATGTGCCGGTCTGCGTCAAAGCTAGTTCGCTTCAAGAATACAACACCACCCTGGGAGGATGCGTTAAGGAAGGTAGGTGCCAACGCATAGGCATTAAAAACGCGGGAACCATGTGGGGTGGGGCGATAATGAGCTTGCAGCTCCGTATACAAAGTCGGAAAGTTGTAGTATGCGCATGGATGAACAGTTATCGAACAACGGTTTATCTACATAAATGGTGGCAGGAGGATCGGCAACAGAGCTAGTCTGTGCCGATAAGTGGACCCGCAACGAGATAATACAATCTAGTCTTAGGCGGGAAGTGGCGCACGCGACGCGACCGCAAGGGGGCGCGCGCCGGTGGCTTACCCACTGGATAGGAGGGACAGCCGGGAAAGAGGATCTATTGTGGTCCAGCAAAGCTGACACCACAACACCTCCCCTTGTACAGGGTGTTCCAAAAGTTCTGGCAAAATGTTTTTGGTCGTAAAATGGCTCAGAAATCTCGGATGCCAATGAAACTGTTGTACCTTATTAGTTACGATCCACACTTTAATGTGGCAAAAATAAGTTTTGAAAAATTCACATTTGAATTTGCTACGGGGTATAATATCTCCGATTCAAAATGGCCACGGCACGGCCCCTTTTGCTGACATATCACTCCGGAGCTTTCCAGCCATGCTTCCGATTCGTATCATATTTGAATAACAGGTAGTCCGACGCACCACCTACGTTATCCATAGTCAGAAAAAAACTTATTACCACGGATGCGCAAGTCAGCGCGCGTTTAATTTCTCGGCAAAAACAGCCTTCGCCCAAAGCCGAGGTTTTGCCAATTTTTCTTGCGACCCAAATTGGTATGCATGAGGGCCGGGCCGCTTACATAAGCCTAGGCATACACATATGGGCTAGTATTCCCATAAAACACCACTTAAAAATTTCCAATTGTTTATCTGATTTGTTTAAATAGCCAAACATTCGATAAACGCAAGGCACGCTCCGAATTCTCCAGTTGGGCTTGATTTCTCAAGTGTTTGGGGAAAAATTATTTGTGTATTTGTCATGCTTTTGGTTTTCCCCATTGCCTGGCATCAGTAGCAAAAGAGACCAACAACTCACGTTTCGATTCTGAAGTGAAATCGCGGTGAAAAGTTAGCCCTTGCTTACAACATAGCTAACAAAAACGGATCGTAAATCGATGCCGTGCTCGTCATTTTATCGATCCAACCTGACTTTTTTTGGCTAATTCGTTACATTACCGTTAGCCTAACATGACAAATAACCCATAAAGGTGACAGGATCGCAGGCGTGCAAGCCATAGCATTTTGCCAGAACTTTTGGAACACCCGGTACAAAAACAAAGTACGAGTTCCTAGGAGAAATTGGGACAGGTGCAGGCCCGTACGGGAGCCGAGATTTCGGCCCCCCCCGGTCGCCACTTTTAAAACCTTCGAAAATAGCGACAAAACAGCGCCGCAGGCGAAAAATTTAGAAAACCGCGTTGGAAACGCTTAAATTCGTGTGGAAACACATCGGAAAATTTTGCTCAGCAAAAATGGTACACTAATGAAAACGGGCGCCGCAGGCAAAAAATTTTAGGAAAATCGGTTTTCTAGAAGTAAAAATCGTTTCAAAACAGTGATAAACAGCGCCGCAGGCAGAAAAATTTTTATGAAAAAAATCATAAGGGTCCCCCCTTATGAACTTTTCGGACCTCGCCCGATTGGGGATGCCCCTCGGTGCCCCCCTCGTACGGGCCTGGACAGGTGGAACAGGAGATAGGCGGAGTCTAATGTGGGTTAGCGAGCTGGCCCCACAACAAATACTAATAATCGACATGGAAAATTACACATCTTGCGTAGCCACGGCTAACCTTTTGAAGTATTTTTTCTTGGAGCACTGCAATAGAAAGTCCATAACTTGCGGTGTTTTCAAGAACTAGAAATCTAACGATAAAACCTGGTTTCAGGCTGCGATCCCGGAAGTAAATTCATAAATTTAGGCTGCCCTCCCACGACGCACCCGTGCAAAGTAGATGGCGGAACGGAATGCATTGCCTACGACGATCTGAAGTCGGTCCTTTTCAAGAATGGGGGTTTCGAGTGCGTCCGTGCCACACCGGAGGAGAAGGCTGCTGCGAGGCCTACTGCTCCGCCGGCTGCCCAGGAGAAGACCGAGCCAAAAAGCTCCTCTCGTGCCCCTTGGCTTCTCGTGAACCCCGTCATCTGCATACTGACACTTAGTTTACTCGGCATTTTCTGGACCTTGTCTGAATAAATGAATTCGAAACTATCTCAAGGCCTCTCACTTCAGCAAGCCATTTCTAACTCAACTCGAGGCCTCTCGTAATATGAATGCGGAATTGTTACCATATGAAGGCAGAATTGTCGCCGTCTACAGTCTAGCAGCGTGGCATCTGGTCGGTTCTAGCGTTTACTGGCATTTTCATGGGGTTTGAGGCATGATGTTCGTCTACCTGCTCATCCTCGTCCTCTACACCGGCGGGCTCAGCGCCGAAAATACGACTCTTTCTACAGACGTGTGCCCAAAGGATAGCGACGCGTGTAAAGGTTCAGTCTAAAAATTGTTCATATCGGTTCAAAAAATCAGGTTGTACGGGCTCGTGGGTAGCCTGTCCCGGGAAAGACGGTGCCCCGATCTGCTCCAAGAAGTACAATCAGGTCGATCCCAAGGGGTCGGTCTGTCAATACAAAGGTAGCCTCGGTTTTGTTTTCAGAGGTTGCAACATTTGGCTACGGTTTACTTTACCCCCCCCCCCCCAGCCGAAAGTTTTTGGCTATAACTTTTTTATTGTACATTATTGTAGGCTCAAATTAAAACTCTTAGTATATTTTTCGACGCTCTATCGAATGGCGTTGCAAAAATCCCGACAAAATAAGCGAAAATAGCGAAATCTTTGAGACCCTTCCGGTTGTGTGGGGGGGGGGGGGGTAAAGTAAACTCTTACCCAACATTTTTTTCCAGAATGTCCGGTTGGCGAAGGCCAGATCGTTGTGGGGAAGGGTCTCCTTTGCGTCCCGTTCAAACATTTCGTAAATGGCTCTCTCCCGGGATCCTATTTATGGGAAGGTAAGCGTATACTTTAGGTCTTTCAGCGGTTATCCCTGCCCTGGTTGATTTTGGGTGAGGGTGCGGTTTAGTCATAAGTATGGGTTTTAGGATTAGCGGGGGAAATCAACTTCTTTTCGGCCGAAGCTTAAATTTTTTTTATAAATAGAGGATGCGTTTCTAAATTTTTTTAGCTATTCCCAGGCATAAAAACTTTACAATTTTTAATTAAAAAATTTAATTTTTGGTCGAAAAATTGATTTTGTTTTCGACCCCTAAAGCGAGCAAATTGTCGACTGTTTCAAACATTTGCCAACGTTTTTTTGAAAGTTTTTTACTGAAATACAGCGAAAACTTACCAAAAACAATGTAAAAACACTTCATATTTGTGTACTAGACAACCGGAACCGCTGGGAAACATTCCCCCCGCCGTCGAATCCTAAAGAACCTAAGTGCTATTAATGTGCCGAGTGTCTAGAAATCTGCGGCGCTGCTATTGTAGCGAAATTGCGCTTAAATTTCGAAAAATTTTTCGTCAGCTACGCCCCTGCGGACCGCCAGAGGGGGGTCTTTTTTGGGACACCCTAAGTTGCTTTCTTCCGTCAGAAAATCTGTCAAAAATATTACATGTCTGCTCGAAAAATTACGACAATTAAAAATTTTTAGTGTGAAACTCTCGCAAAATGAACCACAGCGTCTTAATGGTTTCAACCGTTAAAATCTTGGAGAGAATGTTCTTTTCACCAAGGCGAACATTTTGAAAAAACTCGGCGCATCACACCCCCCCCCCAGCCGGAAGTTTTTGGCTATCACTTTTTTATTTTACATTATTGTAGGCTCAAATTAAAACTCTTAGTATATTTTTCGACGCTCTATCGAATGGCGTTCCAAAAATCTCGACAAAATAAGCGAAAATACCGACAACTTTGAGACCCTTCGGCTGTGGGGGGATAAAGTAAACTCTTACCCCGTTTCTAGGTTGCCAACAGAAAACGCGGATCAACTGTGGTACCTGGACTCCGATCTGCTTCTATCCCGACCTTGTGATGAGCTACAACGATAGCCTGGGTGGTTGTATCATGGAAGGCAGGTGCTAGCCGATTTTTTTCCTGATTGCGTCATCGATCCTCAACAGCTGCAGGAACGAAACAAATTCGGGTTTTAGGCTGCGAGCCGGCCATGCACAGTTGCAAAACGGCAAACGGGACTGAATGCATTGCCTTTGACGATCTCAAGTCGTCCTTTATGCAATCAGATGGAAGCTACAATTGCACCCGTGCCACAGCTGAAGACAAGGCTGCCGCGAGGGCTACTTTGCCACCGGCTGCCGACGAAAAGACCGAGCCCGAAAGTCCGTATTACAGAACCACCTAGCACCCTGTTTCGTTTCAGAAACGTCGCCAGCCTCTCGTTCATCTTGGCTTCTCGTGAACTCCGCCTGCATCAGCCTCGCTATTCGAGGAATGATCAACACCAATCTCTGAATTTGCTAATCCATCTACTTTATTTGAAATAAACGGCTCATTTTTGACAATAACTTAACACACAGAGATGCATTCTTCACGCGCCTGTACGAACTAGCGGTGGGATTCTCGCTTAGTACGGCTGCCCGGCCAAACTCTCCGATAAAATCAAAGCGTCAAGCGGGTAATCTCAGAAAATGGTTTGAATAGACAATTTGTAAGCCGGTACCGGAAGCACTTCGTTAGCATGGATTTCCGCC
This sequence comes from Mesorhabditis sp. LJ9110, assembly GCA_038088335.1. NCBI lineage: Eukaryota > Metazoa > Nematoda > Chromadorea > Rhabditida > Rhabditidae > Mesorhabditis > Mesorhabditis sp. LJ9110. The sequence continues at coordinate 68,284 of JBBGBA010000128.1, read as the reverse complement.
CTAATTTACATGGATACTTGGCTCACCAGGCACAAAAGCCGTCGCGTTGATTCATTCTTTCTCGGCCACCCCCCGCCGTCCAGCAGCCGTTCAGCCAAGAACTCATCCAGATCGGTATGCAACTTTCGCATCATTATGCAAATTTAGTTCCAGAAAGATGTTCGGTACGTGTGCGCTGATTCGATCGCTATCCCTTGCCGTGTGCCTGCTCAGCCTCATCGCCACGGACCCGACGGCATCTTCGGGGTGCGGCCCCGACGAGCTTCCGTGCCCTGGCAACACTGGACAGCAATTCTGCGTTGCCTCAAACCTCGTCCTCAACGTCACCGCTACAGGATGCAAAATCAAAGGTATGATTTTTGCAAATCTGCTTCCCCAAACTATTTTTTTATATATATATAGTAGGATAATGGGGCAATGCGGGCAATAATTATAGGAAATAAGTTACCTGTTATTTTACAGGTTGTCCGGCCGACCATGGGCCGATTTCGATCGGTGGTGCAACTTCTTGTGTCCCCTTCAGCAACCTCGACCAGGGCCACCTTCCGCGTGCCTGGAAATTCACGGGTGGGTGCGTGATCGCAACCAAACCCTTCAACGACTCATAGAAAACATTGCCTTTAGGTTGCGAACATCAGCAGGAGGTCGACTGTGGAACGCGAAACGTGTCGCTGTGCGTCACAACTGAGGAGATCAAAAGCTACAACTCAACTACGAGGATCTGCACACTTACGGGTACTGAAGAGGAAGAAGCGAGATTCCCCATAATTCAGCTTGCAACGAGGAGCCCTCCAACTACCCCTGCAAGCAGTCCAACGGCGACGCGTTGTGCACCTTCTTCTCCTACATCAAGACCATCCACGGCAACGGCACATGCGATCCCTCGGCTGAATCCAAAGGTAAGCTTCTTCTTTGAGGTACGATACGCTCCTTTTTCCAGTCTGCCCGGCCGCCCACGTCAACTGCGGCAAGTACGACCCGATCTGCATCCGCGTCTACACGCCGCGGTTTCGCGCCGCCGACCTGCGCTATTTCAACGACCGCACGAGGGAATGCCACGATGATCGTGGGTTTCGTTTTTGAGCCATAAAAGCATCTATCTCCTTTCAGGCTGCCCCATCGGCCACCATCCATGTTCCATCCGCGAGAAGGGCGACAAGAAAATCTGCATGCCATACTGGCATATCAAGTCCGTCGGCGACCACGACAGCTGCCAGCTCATCAACCCCAACGAGTTGTCGAGTGGGTACTAAGCCTAAGCCCAAGCCAAGACTAAGTCTAGACCTAAGCCAAGCCTATCAATCTAACCTCTCCATTTCAGACCTGAAGCCGGCGAAGGAGTGCGCGGGAATGAAGAACACGTTGGCCTGTTGGGCGGCCAACGACGACTACACGTGCATCGGATTCGAGCGGATCAACTCGATGACCGTCGACAAGCAGAACAAGACCATCTGCACATTTGCCAGTGGGATATTCCGTGACGATCCTGAATTCTGACGATTACAGAATGCACCGGAGAAGATGCCCTCTTGTGCAGCGCCGAGTGCCAATCCATCCACGAGGTCAAGAGGGTGCTGCCGGGGGGAGAGTGCGAATGTACGGTGTAGAGAGTGAGAGAGAGAGAGAGAAGAGAGAGAGTGAGAGTGAGAACACGCCGTTTTTTAGTCCGCACCCTCCGCCGTGGCCAGATCATCATGATCATCTCGTGCTCCATCATCGGAACCGTGGGAGCGATCGCTATTGTGGTCTTGCGTGGGTTTTTGGAGTTTTTGAGGGCCAACCAGCACAGATTCTTGACGAAAAGACGTTTTTCATCACCTTACTTTAGTCACCCGCGCCATCATCCTCCAGAAGAACCGGAACAAGCCGATCGAACATCGCCCATCCAGCATGGAGAACAAGCACCAGGACGGTGGGACTTTTTTTGCGAGCTTGTGCATTACCGGGGGGAGGAAGCCGAAGTTTTTCAGAACCACGGCTGTTTTTCAGGTGACAGCAACGAGAAGCGCCCGTTCCTGCCATCCAAGAACCCGAAGGCGTTCAACGAGAAGCCCCAAGTCTAGAAGAAGCCCCGATCTCCGATGATCATCTACTCTCCACCCGCCCGCCATCCAGAAGCCCCCATCCATCAATCCATCAATCCACACATCTATCTATCCATCAATCTATCCATTTACTTGCAATCACAGATCAAAAATTAGGTTTCAACACTAAATACCCGCTAGCCGGAATTGTGATGATCAATTGTGTGTTGTGCTTGTGATTGGATATGGAATGTGTGTGATTATGGGCAGCAAATAAAGTGTTTTCTGGGCTTGGCTTTGGTTCGAAACTACTTTGGGATATCGTTGTTTCTGGAGATCGGGATTCCATTGCACCGCGACTTGTGCCCAATTTTTCAGGACCTTGGGGTACGAAGTGCACTTCTAAATGCCGGAGGAAGTATTCGACTGGAGTGATTTTTCTAGCGTTGAAAAGATCCATAAAATTATACCCTAGTTGAGCTCTGTTGCATACCTTTTTTTCTCATTTTGGCGCTGGTTGCTTAGCGGGGGGCAATATCCCCCTCCCCTGGTGAGCCATACCGCAAAGTTACGAAAACATCTTTAGCAGCCGGGAGGTGTATTGGATCGGAATTTGCCGATCATGGTTTGTGCTAACACGTGGTGCTGTGGTTTTTTATGACACTTTACGAGATTTCAGACTCACAAATATTTTCCGGTACCTGCTTTCGTATTTCCTGCGTACAGTGGCACTAAAACCGCGCCAGTTCTCTGCTGGTTACAGTTTGAAAAACGTATTTCCGTGGATAAATATATACCGCCACCATTTTCACCTGCCAAAAGCTTCCCAGATGCCAGTATCCTGCCCCTTCCCCCTTCAAATATACCGATGATGTTTTTCTGCAACACAACGCTTTTCCGGTATAGCGTTTGCCTGAATTTTCAGGATTTGGTATAACTTTTAGAAACAATTTCTGCCGTTTCCGGAACGTTTTAACGTTTAAAAGCCGTTCCCCAGTGATCTGTTCACCCGTTGTTTTCCTCCTCCCCTCGAGAGTGCAAGGATTCTCCCCTCTGGTTTCTCGCCCTCTCTTTCGTTACTTGTTTACGTGCAGATTGCGGCCTGGCGTGCTATCGCCCCTATTTCGGCAGCGCGCCAGAATCAGTATTTTGGAAAATTACGGCCATTTTATCGTGGTTATCTGGAATTTTAAGCTTTGTTTGATGAATTTGCCTTTTTGCCGATTTCATTGTGGTATTTTTCAAGGTTGTCTACATTTCGGACCAAAACTTTTTCACAAATCGAAAGACCACGATAAAATGCCGCACCCTGCGAGTATATTGATTACCGGAGCGAGTAGAGGTACGTTTTTCTGTTTCAAAATCCAGATTTCCGCTTTTTCAACGTTTTTGTCTAACTAGAGGTCGAAAAACCTAAAAGCACGAAATCGCTGTAGGGTTCTGTCTTGCCAAGCCCTTTAAAACGCAATTTTTAGGTATCGGCCTCGGGCTCGTCAAAGAATACCTAAAAATGCAGCCCGTGAAGCATGTTTTTGCTACAGTAAGATGCCCGACAAAAGCCGAGGTAAGTATAGACGATACTAAATTTTTGCCGTATTCCTCTTCTAGAAGTAGAAGATAGTAAAAAGGATGGTATCGAAGCACATAAGTGCACCAATTTAGGGCCTAACGGAAATTGAAGATGAACGGTTGCACATCATCAAGATGGACGTGCAATTCGATGACTCGATTTTGGAGGCGTTTGAAAAGGTAGAAAAACGTTATTCAGAATTTTGATACGGTCAAGTCTTGCTGTACCAATATGCAATTAAGAAAATAAAATAAATAGAGATTTTTAGGTCCAACAAATTGTGGGAGATGATGGGTTGAACGTCCTAATCAATAATGCCGGGATTTGGGCTGACTATGAGGTGGAAAAGCCTCCAATTTTTGTTCAAGGCAGGCTAAATAAATTGACAAGACATTGAAAAAACGTTATCCTGTTAAATGTGTTAAAATTAAAGTAAAAATTGGTTTACGTTCAAACTATTAAAGTAAATTTTAAGGTGTCTTTTAGATTTCTGATTGGCCAAAACGGGATGTGTTGCGGAAAATTTTGGATACAAACGCCGCCTCGCCTTTGATAGTTTCTCAAGTAAGAGAGAAACATAAAACCACATAAAATGTCATAAATTGCAGTGGTATTTATGTCTTTAAAACCATCCGTGATATAGTTCCTATCTTTAGGTATTCCTTCCGCTTCTCAAACATGCCGCATCCAAGAAAAATGACCATGAATGGGGAGTCACCAGGTAAACGTTGAATTTTGTCCTTTTCTCTTATTTCTCCGCTCGCACTCTCTCTCCCTCTCTCTATCTCTCTCTCACTCTCACTCTCACTTTGTCTCTCTATCTCTCGCCCTCTCGCTCTCTCGCTCTCTCTCACCCTCTCTTTCTCTGCCTCTCTGGCGTCCTCTGGCAAATTCTAAAATGCTTTAGTCACACTAAAATTTAGAGCAGCCATCGTGAATATCAGTTCCGGAATGGGTTCTATTGGAGAGAACGCGACGGGTAGTGGATGTAGCAAGTCGATAGCATACCGTATGAGCAAGGTAAGCCTTAGTTTATTGACATTGGAGTTATGACATTATCTTCCAGGCAGCAGTAAATCAATTAACCAAAACCCTTGCCCTCGACCTGGAGCCGTTCGGCATCATCGTCGTCGCCTTCTGCCCCGGTTGGGTGAAAACGGATATGGGTGGAATGGAAGCCCAGACTACGGTAAAACCTTTTGATCTGCTTTTTTCGGTTTTGAATTGTCCACCCCGTTTTGGGGTGTGCGCCGTTCCCGCCAGTAAGTGCAATGACCGGGTCGACGCTATTCGGCGAGAAGCAAGCTTCTGCTAACCGAACCATTTCCAAAAATATGTTAATCTCTTGGTATACAATTAGTATACGTATCGGAGATTAAGCCGATAAGAACATTTACTAAACAATTGATCATAGCCAGAGGCCAGAAGCGATATGTAGGGAGGGAATGGACCGGTGATGGGGAGGGATAGTGGGCCAGGTGGGGGTCGAGTCGGGAGGAACAGGCAAACGGCTTAGAAAACGATCAGATCGATAATTGACGATCGGCTGGTAAAGGTAGCATCTGCGCTCTAAAGTCTAGGCCTTATTTTTACTCAGAAACGCATAGGACGGCTTGTGTTTTCTAAAACCTGTAGACTTTACATTTTTTTTGAGAGAAAGCGAGAAAGAGAGACACGGCTTCCAATATGTTCTTTTTCAGACCCATGAAGCCGCTGAGGGTATTGCCAGGACTCTCTCGACGTTTGGCAAAGAAAATTCGGGATGTTTTGTGCGAAGAACTGGAGAACCGATCGAATTTTGAACACCGAGACTCTCGGCATCCGATTTATTAAATACAGCTCAATGGGGTTTTTTAACGTGTCATTGTAAATAAATTGTATTTAAATAATATTTTTAATTAATTTAAACTCTACACGTAATGGAAATCCAATTGCAACCAACCGAATTCGAAGCTGCGCAACGAGATATAACGGATATCACCGGATATCAACGAATATAACGAACCAAGTTTCGGATATCACCCTCTATTAAGCGAACGTGTAATTTTTCTGATTTGGCCACTTTTGATAATTTGTGAATAGGTATTTTCCGCTGGATAAATTAGATCTGCCACTTTTAAATCATTTACAAGCTGAAATACAAAGCGATACTTATAGCTAGAGTGAGGGAGCGGCAGGCCTCCTCAGGCTTTCTTGGGCCGAATTGCATTTCCGCGCCTGCCGACGCCTGGCGGAAGCCTAAGGATTTACGCAGGCTTTTTATGCAATGCGCAAAAACATGTTAATCTGGTTACTGCATCTAAAACGTTGGTATCTTTTGTCGAAATAACAAATTACAAGGATGCCGAAGGTGGGAAACATATAGGTAGGATGTCAGGAGAACCAATTGCATCCCCCGCCCGTTTGATCCGACTCTTGGCTTTTGTGTATCCGCTTGCTATTCACGTATCGTGCCGTAAGGTTTGTCAAAAACAGTACCCTAACTTTGTGGAATATTCTAGGACCCAATACAACTCTTGGACCCCCCGGAAGTTTCAAAAAAATCCTTATTTGTCCGGCAAAACTTCGAATATTATACGACTTTACATAAAATTTCCAGATAAAGCCTGACTAATTAGAGGTCAGGCGTATTTTGCATAGCCCAGGCTCAGCCCAGGCGATGCAAATTAAAAAAGCCTGAGGAAGCCTAGGCCTCCCTCACTCTACTTATAGCTAGCTATGGCACCCGCATGCAAATAACGAGACAATCCAATCAACGGCCCGCGCCACATATACTATCGGAGTTCTTAGGTGCTGTTCGTACTTTTTATACTCCGAAAATAGCCTATTAATGCCCATTATACAAATTAATTTCGCTACATTAGATTGTAGAAGCTATTATTACCCAGGTTCTCATCTCAAAATGACCTATCAGTGCTGGCTAGGCCAAATAATTTCAGTACTTTAGGTTTTTGCAGACTGTTTTCAATTACGTACTGGTTTGAAAAAAACTATTAATGCAGATTATGCCAAGCGCTTTGATTAAAATGAGAAACTATGACATTTAATTCCTCCACATAAACGTGAAAATTCAATAAAATTTTGAAAAATCGGATAGACTGGATTAACCGTCCAGCCTTTCCCCCTAATCCCTTCTATTTTTACGGAACCAACGGCAAAAAGAACACATTACATATCCTGACGCATTTCGCATAGCTTTGTTTCTCTTTTTCGCCAATTTCCCTGGCCAGCCAAATGCGGGGATCTAGAGGAAATCCGACCCCCCCAAGCCGTCTTTGCTCGGAATATTTATCGAAAATTATCCACGGCAGCACGTAACGTTCTTGGATAGAGTTTAGTGAAATATGTCATAGTTTCATTAATGATGCGATTTTATGTAGTGTGGCATACTGTGGCGCTCCCAAAAATTGTCAATTTTTATTTATCAACCGGTTACCACATTAAATTTTTCCTCTATCTCTCTCCCTCTCTCTCTCTCACTCTCTTTCGCTCTCCTCTCATCCCGGTGAGTTCCCGCTCTTACGCTTTCTTTTTCTATGTTTTCGTTTTTATATGCTTTTACCCACCTATGATCCTCTCCTCTGTAAGTCTCTTTCTCGCTCTCATTCATTCCTCTCTCTCTCTCTCTCTCTCTCTCTCTCTCTCTCTCTCCCGCATTCTCTCGCTGTCTCGAAGGTAAGTTCCAGGCGCAAATCCACCCCTCACCAAACCTAAATTGGGAAATTGAGCGCGCCAGTTCCGTTAGCATACCCTGCTACACCCCGGGGGTAGATTACCCCCTATTGGTAGACACCCCGCGGGGTCGAGCTCATTCCGCTCGCATAACCCGGTTGGGACGTACCCAACCCGCACACCACTACTCACAAATGCTCCTTGTTGGGCCCTTAAGGGGCGAGAGAGGACGAGAGAGAGAGAAAGCGAGAGAGAGGGAGACAGGGGGTCACCGGCAAGAGATAATTATTCGTCTGGCCACACTTTGTCATTTTCCGATCCACTCCTTTGCTGCCGTAAAAAAGAGACACGGACCCCCGGGGGGCTAATGGAAATTCCCCTAGGCGATCCCCATCCAGGCTTTCCCAAAAAAACTTCGAGAACGGAATGGAAGAGTGCTAAAGTAGTCGTGGGAGCGAACGGATGTTGAAACGAACCATGGTTGGGGGAAATTAATTTTTTAACCCGATTCTTACGGAAAAAAAATCCAAATATCCGATTTTTTTTTTGTTTACAGCTGCTTTAAAAAATAATCATATGTTAGCAATATCGAATTTAGCGCACCAGGGTCCATAAAATATTGGAAACTCTGCAAAAATTGCATGTATTCGCTTAATTTACCTGAAATTGTTTAAAATTGCTGAGATTCCTCCTCAACTAATTTTTCTAGGTTTTTGAAATCTACATTATTTAAGGGATTAAGATATGATTTATAATATTTAGGATATTAGCTATTTTTTATACAGTTGATTAAAAAGGACTTTTTTATGTATTCCAGTTTTAGGTTTGAACAAATCTATTTTTTGTTTTGAGCCTTGAATAGCCAAAAAGTTGAGTTTTCTTGGTATTAATTTCTAATGCAAAAATACAGTGTACCTTTAATAACTAACGGTTAATTTTAAAGTGTCCTAACCCAAAAATCGACCTATTTAACCTCAACAATGAAACCCGCGCGCGTCTACCCCCCAAAATCCCCGGCACCTTAAGGCCACTAATCAGCATGGCTGGGGGTGTGTTGCAGAGAGAGAGAGAGAGAGAGAGAGAGAGAGAGCGAAACAGACCGATAGAGTGGGCGTAAGGATGCGTGAGTGTGTGTGGGGGGCCTCTAGGGGCCCTTTTGGCCCTTTTAGGGCCCTTTCCCCCTCTCTCCGGGGACCTTTTTGCACGCACGAATCGATGGCCGGGCCCCTATAGGGCCCTTCCTGCCCCCATACTCTCTCGCGTCCTCTTCGGGCTCTCTCTCTCTCTCTCTCTCTCTCTCTCCCTCCCTCTGCAGCATCGTCCGGCTTCGGGCGTATTGCCGTGTGTCGTGGTGGTGTGCCCCGGAATTTTTTCGGCGAATCGTTTTTGGAATCGAAGAGCTTCGGGGGGACGCCGCTGTGGCTTCTCGACCTAGCCAATCGGCTCCCTGCTTTTCCGGGGCCCCCAATCAAAAAGGCGACCCCGGAAAGTGGCCCAGCCAGGGGAGGGCTACCTATTCTATTATATTCGACTGAAAGCCCGGGCTTTCTTTTGCCCTGGGGTTGAGGGAGATCTTTGCCTTTTGGATTACCTTTTTTTTCTTCCTCCCTCTTATTTTATTTCTTCAAATCCAGCTGGCTATTTCGATTCCAGACGGCCTCCTTCCCCATTTTTAAGCGGCCCTGGATTTTTTAAAAAATTGTTTTCGCTACGTGCCCCTTCTGGCTTTGATTTGAACTCAAACGCTGCTACCCTCCGTTTTTTAGAATCAAGATAAATAACGAAATCAGATACCTTCGTTTGACTAGCATTTTTTGGGCAAATTACTTCCATTTGGCGGGATTCCTAGTGGCGAATTTCGTTACCGTCCTTTACCATACTTTCTAATAATTAAGCCATAAAGCTTTAGCAATTTTCTGAGGCGTTTGCCCTGAAAAACCCTATTTTTTGTTGAATCCAGCCGTTGGTTTGTTAAGACTTTCCCCCGTCAATTTCTCCGATTTTTCAACATTTAAAACTTGGCGTAAATTATTTTCAGCACAATGCTTTTTAATAAATTTTTATATCAGCAAAAGTCTTGAGAATCCTCGCGGTTTATTCTAAATATTTCTTAATATCTGTTCCCCATTAATCCTTGTCAAAATTACTCCATTAAAACTAACCAAAAAGGCTCTATCACGTCCGATGCCGTAGATTTTTCAGTCATGTACAAGATCACTTAATACTCCCCGTTTTTGAATTGTTTTTCACTCCGTATTTATGCAAAAACGCGTCATTTTTTGCAGCTCTACCTAAAAATGCAGCTACCCACTCACCACGCTATATCTATAACGTCGACGCATTCACACTTCCATTTTCGCGTGCGCCTCTTTTGTGTCGCGGGCCTACGCGTAGACTCGACAATTAGCTCTGTTTTGGAAGGATCATTTAAAGGAAATATGTGTGGATTTACACGAAATTCAAATAAAAAATGCGATGCTAAAAATCATTAAAAAGACTAGAATAAAAATTTAGGGGAGTATAAAGGCCTTCAAACCAGATCAAAAAGAGTGCAAAAGTATTCAAAAATTTAATTATATGTTTAAGCCACTCCTTTCTTCTTTTCCTGCTTTTTTAATACGTAATTTGTCTCCGAATAGTACAGAAAATTTGAAAAATATTAAAAAGTAGATAGTTTTTGAAAAACCAGACAATTTTTCTAGGCTGATAATTGCTAAGGATGCGTTAGACTTATATCAGGTTGGAAAGAAAGTAATGGCACAAAATCTTTAAACTGCTGCAAAAACCCGCAGGAACGTCCGATTTGAAAGTATGATATATGGTTTGGTAGATCTTCCGATGCTCTATCACGAGACGACCCGAAAAACGCACAAAAACTGACGGACGCGAAGATACAGGCCTCAGCAGTTTCGCAAAAAATTAGGAGAAAGCTTCCAAGCGAGATATCTCTGCATACAGACATTTGCATACGATACTTTTAACACCAATCGATAGCCCTCAAGGAGTAGATATCGATGGATGTTGAGATCATCAAAATCGGACACTGGATGGCGCGATATGGGCCTTCCAAAATCAATGCATTTTCTGGATTTTGGTTCGGGAGCTGAAGCAAACGCAGCAGTTTTGGCTCGCGCAGGCCTAAATGTATGGGATTTCGAGAAAAGTTCTAAGAAGTGGACCAAATTTCTAGGGGGCATATCTCGGCCATCCAGTGTCCCATTTTGATGATCTTAACATTTATCGATATCTACTCCTCGAGGGCTATCGATTGGTGTTAAAGGTATCGTATGCAAATGCCTGTATGCAAAGATATCTCGCTTGGAAGCTTTCACCTGATTTTCTGCGAAACTTCTGAGGCCTTTATTTTCGCGTACATTAGTTTTTGGGTGTTTTGAGGGTCGTCTCGTGATAGAGCATCCGAAGATCTACCAAACCATATAACATACTTTCAAATCGGACGTTCCTGCGGGTTTTTACAGCGGTTTAAAGATTTTGTGCCATTACTTTTGCTATTCTTGACGCTTTCACTGCTCGATTCCTCGACAATAACCTTAATTTTTCGTTTTCAGGCTTGTCCATGTCCGCTACATTCTTTTCAAGGGCTTTATGCTAATCTAGCTTTTTCAGGACCTATAAATTACCCGAAATGTCCTGAGCCCCAGACCGGAACCAACATGTCATCGTGGTTCTCGTATTATTTGTGAGTTTTTGGGTTTAAAAAATTTTAGAGGCGTAATTAGGTCATTATCGTTTGGCAAAGTTTAAGGACGATCAAAACCGTGGCTTTGTATGGTTTTTAAACTCTTTTCCAGCCATTCTCAGGCCCCGAAAAATTAGAGTCTTTCAATGAATTTTTGACGTTTTTTGAGACCTATGGAGCGTTATTTTAAGGTTCAGGATATACTAAAAATCAGGGATGATATCTTAAAAGTCGTGTAGTAAAGGTATACCTTTAGTGGCGGCGGGGCGATCGAGGAAAAGCCGGAAGACGAGGAGCAGGCAGAGCAGGAAGCGCCCGATCCCGATGCCCCAAGCACAAGCCGTCAACAACAACAGCAACAGCCCCAACAACCCCTGCCGTGGATATCACCGTCGGAAGCTTGTAAGTTAGCTAAAAAATACCTTGCAACGGTGAGTTACGACATTAAAATCAGCATCAGGCTTCATTTTGGCATTTCTCAGGCGAAAAAGCTGTGTAAAAGCTTTCGAAATACTTTTTTGCATCTGGATCTCCCTAATTTTCAAGCCTAAGCTTCTTCAAACGATTATAAAACGTATTTTAGTGGGTGTGATCCGTCGAAAAGCGACGCGGCAAGACACGGCCGGACTGGATGAGGTGTGCCTCTCCTCCTCTCCGGACACGTCAAGCCCAGAGGAATCCCAGGTTTGTGTCTTTTATATGGATTGTTTGGTATAGCTTATCTCTCTCTCTTTCTCTCTCTCTTTCTCTCTCTCTCTCTCTCGCTGTCTCTCTCTCTCTCGCTCACACTAGCTCCCTCTGGAGCGACTTCAATTTAGCCTTTTTTTTGAAGTTTTACCGAGCTTGGACGCTCCTGCAGAAGGTATGACACTCAGTTCTGTTCTTGAGTCGAGTTCATACAAGCTTACAACCACAAGCCTAGCCTCGTTAATACGTCTTTGTACTAAATTCACTTGATTAGACTTTCAGCTCTTCCAAAAACCCAAAAAAATTCTAGACCGGAACCGCCGCCACCTCACCAACCAACTCCCTGCGACATGCCCTCGATGAATTGCCCGAAGAACAGCAGCAGCGAATCCAAAAAGTGACCAAAGTTACGCGGAACGATTAAGAAACATTTTAGGTGCTAAAACGCGCGGAGGCATCGCGTCGGGAAGCCCGGATTGCCGTGGATACGCGGCGATTGGCCCGCCAGGGGATTCTCCAAAAATCACTCGACCGAAGTCCCGAGGTGGGCCCGAAACTTTCGAAAATCTTATCGAATTCTTGAAGCCATTTTTGTATACCGAGGCTACCAAATTTTATTATGATCATTTGGCATCTAGAGCTAACATTTTTAGTCTTTTTAAGGCACAGAAACCAAATTTTGTCCAACTCTCCATGTGATTTTTTTAAGCGTTGAGTTTCTATTGATACATCAAGCCGGATTTCTTTATAAATTCCCTTTACTGCATTTTCGGTGTGCAGATTGTCAGAAAAAAATTATGCTGTCCCTGCTATTTGACGATTTTTTAGCGCTCCCCTCTAACAGACGAAGACTCATTCGAATCTGCCGATTTCCCGTTGGTTCAAATGGACTCGTTGCCGGAAAGTAAGTTTTAATATCGGAACTCATGGAAATTGACATTTTGCATTTTAGCCATGGAAATCTCGATCAGCGAGTCGTGCTCCCCGGTGCCAAGGGCTTCGCCAAGGCGGAGCGACAGCAGAAAAACCGAGAGAACCGATTCTGTGTCTTCGATTAGCGAATCGATTGGAGCTGGTAAATAAAAAATGAACGCTGATTATGTCATTATAGCCCAATCTAGGCATTAATGAGAAGATGAATTAAATCTATACCTTCCCTTTTTCAGAAGCCTCAACCGCAGCCACGAAAATCGCCACCAAAGTCCGCGTCCTGACCTCGCAAATCTCGCACTGGTTCTCGCAGATTGATGAGGAGGGCGACCTGCTGTCGTACATCACAAAATCGAGCCAGGAAGCTTATTGTAAGTATCAGAATTTTCAGGCTAGGTCTTTCCAAACTGTTGACAGCCAAACAATTCTCTTTAGACTCGCTCACCCGCAAACCTGAACAACTCGAACCGGACGTCGAATCCTGGGCCGATGATATGGCCTGCGCAATCGTAGCTTCGGCGCTGTCGAAATACTATCAAGTTTGTTACTATACTCATAAAGTACCATTTTCAGTATAAAAAATACGAAACACTACAAAATCGTTTTTAGCACCTGATGTCCCCGCCAAGCTTCGAAGAGTTCTGCCGCCAGGTCACCGAGCAAATCTTCGACCTCGTCTACAGCCAACTCTCGATCATCACCATGCATACTTCCGAGCTGATTCGGTAAGTTAAGTTACACTCTAGCACATACCTAAACGACATTCTAGCATCGACAATCTCTGCGAACAAATGGCCACCGAAATCTTGGATGCCGCCATTGCAAGTTCGATTCTACATCGGGCCGAGTCATGTGAGTTCAAGGAACCTAAATCCTGGAGTGTGGATGTTTTTAGTCGAAGAATATGCACTCTACTACGAGCTACGAAAGGTCCACGCGTCGCGCTCCTTCGAGTGTGCCGCAGAGCTGGAGCAGATGCTCGAGATGTGCGAGCGCATCGAGCCCGAGAAGGAGAACGGGCACCATGCATGGGAAGGGCTGGACGTTCCGGAATATGGTGAGTCCCAGCCGACAGCTAGCGTCACATAGCGTTAGCGCATACCTACTACAAGTTTTGGACCTTGCGTAACTCTAAAATTGTCTTTCGGGCGGAGGGCTAATCAGAAATCCGGCATATCTCTTGTTCCAGATGAAGCCGGATCCTCCACGTCTTCCATCGTCCCTTTCGCCTACTCCATCATGGAAGAAGAGCCGGACGACGTTCCGGCCGGATACTCCCTACAGTCCTCCCCAACCGACAGTTCCCTATCCAGCGGCTCTCGACCATTATCTGTCCTCAACCGCTATGAATACCTGGAATGGATGGCGCGAAAAGAAGCCGAAGCTCAAGCTGCCCACGAGCTCGAGCCAAGCCCGACCTCACCCGCCAAGTGCCGCTTCGAAGCCATGGCTTCGACCTCAAGCTACGCCAACCAACTCATGCTGGAGGAACGCGAGCTCTGGGATGAGTACACGGCTCACGAAGCTGTCAGCTGTAGCCCGAAGCAGGCGGAACGCTGCCGAACTTTTGAAGAAATCTGGGACCACGAGATGGAGAAGGAGTTGGAATACGGGGAGTACGAGCTGGTCTCGTACGAGGCTACTGACTACATAATTCCGACGGTTGTGAAATCCAAGGGATTTGATGAAATTGCCGAACAGGCGCAGCCTCTCATATTGCCAGACCAGAAACCAGCGCCTCCACCTCGACCGAAGCCTCCTAAGCCACAATGGGCATCTGGGAGACGGCCGGTGGAAAGGTGGGAGGATGACGCGAGATTGAGAAGGGTTTCTGAAGTCTCGGAGGAGGGACTGTCGTTTGACCACCCTGAACATCCACACCACCCCCTACTTCCTAGCCCCAAACTCTTCAGGGAAGAGTTGATAACTGATCGCCTGATCCTTGACCTCGCTTGGACCGATCCACCACGCGGAAAGCGGCTGCCTATAACCCTAATCTCGCCGGAAGAAGCGGAGGCTGACAAGTATCTTTGGAGAATTGTTACCCTCACCTGCTCGAGTGAAGAGGTACCGGGAAGTCGTGAGGATTCCATCGAAATTGGTGTCGAAGTGGAGGAAGACGAAGACGAAGGTACCTATCTCGACGATTTCCCGATCCCACGACGACTTGAGCCTGTCCAAGAGGAGCATGAAGGTTCTGATGCGTCCTCCTCAACCTCAGGTGCTGACGAGAATCGGTCATTTGACCAGAGCTCATTTGATGCTGAAGATGTGGCGCATCCGGTACGCCAACCTACGCTGAGGAGCCTCAGAGAAGATTCTCGAGCTTCGACAGCCACTTCTGGAGCCGATGAGAGAAGCTCGTTTGACCGCGAATCGTTTGAAGCTGATGAGCCAATGCAGCAGACCCTCGAGCCTATCCGTGAAGGATCACCAGCCTCATCAGCAACATCAGGTGCTGACGCTAAGACGTCATTCGATCAGGGTTCCTTCGAAGTAGAAGAATACACACAAAGCCCAGCTCTTCCGAAGGGCCTGGAACCTGTGCGTGAGGCGTCCCCAGCCTCTTCCGCAACATCAGGTGCTGACGGAAAAGTCTCCTTTGACCAAGGGTCGTTTGAACTAGAGGAACACGTGTCAAGTGCAGCCATGCCCCAAACCTTGGAACCTTTGCGTGAAAGATCACCATCTTCTTCAGCCACATCTGGTGCTGATCAGAAACTGTCCTTCGATCAAGAATCGTTTGAAGTAGACGAACACGTACAAAGCCCAGCCGTACCCCAAACCTTGGAACCTGTCCGTGAAGGATCGCCAGCATCTTCAGCCACTTCCGGTGCTGACGAAAGAGCGTCATTCGATCAAGGATCGTTTGAAGCGGAAGACGCCCCAAGGGCAGCCCTTGCTCATGCAATGGAAATGGTACGCGAGGGATCACCAGCCCCTCCGCCACATCCGGAGCGGATGAGCGAACCTCCTTTGATCAAGGATCATTCGAAGCGGAAGACTTGATCGGGACGACAGTTAGGTTCCCAGTTCTAGAGCAGGTCCGCGAGGCTTCTCCCACTTCATCCACCACATCCAGTGCGGATGAGGCAGCCTCGTTTGAATACAGTGCTTCTTTTGATGTCGCTGGCCCGCCACAAATTTCTGCAGAGGACTTGGGACTGGAACGACTGCTGAGTGAACAGATAGCTGAAGAAGCCAGAAAACTGGCTGATGAAGCGCTTCGAGACGCTAGGCGAAACCTACTTGAAGAAGAAGCCCGAGTTTCACCTGCCAGAGCGGACCAACAAGCATCATCTAATCAATTGTCTTTCCAAGCATATGAACTTGCCACACAAGCCATCCGACAAGCCAGTCTCGATCTGATGCTGGAAGAAGCGAGTAGATTTTCTGACGCGGATGAGCCATCGCCAGAAGATCGTGCGTTTTCAATTCTCGACTACGAAGAGCGTGACAAGTACAAGCTGCAGCTGGTCAGCTCAGCACCTGTTTGGATTGCTGCCGAACGCTCGATTCCCATTCCACCAAAATTGATGAAGGAGAAAATCACATTCGAACGCCAGAACAGTCAACGAGCACTTTCGTGCGTCATCATGGTTCCAAAATCAAGATCGGAACCGATCGAACTGATCGAGTCAGATGCTTCATCAGCGACGTCAAGCGCAGATTCCGTTTCCTCCTCCATCCAAAGTCCAGTTGAAGAAAGCCATGACTTGGAAGGTTTCGACTATTATCCACAAGAACCTGCCAGGGTCGAGCTCGAAGTAGAAGAACAAATTGTAGAAGTAGCTGATCCGATGTCTCTAACCTTCTGGGGAGTCAATGTGGACAAGCAGCCGCATGAAGTTCAAGAAATTCCCCCGCTCTCGGATGCATCGTCCGCGACCTCAGGTGCAGACGATCGTGGCTCCTTAGAACAAGACTTTATCGAGGAGGAAGTTCTAACCGAACCTGATCGTATGCTGCCTATGTGGACCAGCAGTGTACATTTGGGACCAGCAATCGCGGAGAAATCTAATGACATCCCGCCAAAAGAAGTACTAGAAGAAGAAATACCTCTATCGACAGTTCATACAGCCACATTTGCCTCTACAGACCTGCCGTTACTTGAAGGTGCAACTTTCATGAGGCACCAACCATCCGTAGCATCCGGCAAGACATCCGGTGCTGACAGTGAACGGGCCAGTTCTGTGGAAAAATACTCGAGCGCGGAATCGGAACACAGCAGCGCCACTTCGGGAGCGGATGCTCGACATTCATTCGAGCAGGCCAGCTTCGAAGAGGCTCCTGTCTATGAGAGAAGCTCACCTCTCCTGGAGCCAACGACACAAGAAGAGCCAGTCGATCAGCTGACACAAGAAGAACTCGATCACATTGCATGGATTCAGAAGATGGCTGAGGAATCCGCTGTCGAGTTTGAGATGCAACGGAAATCTGTAGCTAGCACAACTGTAGTCGACGCCTTCGATACACAGATGAACCAATCAGAATCTCTAGCTCAGGCCCGACTCGAAATCGCTGAAGAATTGCTGCCCCAACGAGCTACATCTGAGGATGATGATTCTGATGCTACTTCGGGGGCTGACGCAGAGGGATCTTTCCAGCAATTCTCGTTTGAAGACCATAGAGATCCTGCTCTGGCGGCAACCGTACAACCGCAACAAGAACTAACTCAAGAAGGACTCGACCATATTGCCTGGGTCCAGCGGATTGCCGAGGAATCGGCTGTCGAATTCGAACGCCAAAGAGCTGCCGTAACTGCTGAGAAGATAACGGAAAGCTTGGAGATTTGGCAAAGCCAGGAATACGAAGTCGGACGGATTAGCCCTGCCCTTGCGGAACAGTTTTCGCTGGAGGAAAAGCAACCCTCAGATGACGAACGTTCCAGCGCCACATCTAGTGCCGATTCGGTGAGGTCCTTTGAAGCCGATCAGCCTGACATTGTTGAACGTCCAGAGCCCGAAGAAGAGGTTCATTCAAGTGCCACGTCCTGCGCAGATTCTGAACGCTCCTTCTCTCCCAAAAAACTGGAGGCGATCGTGCCTGTCGAGCCAGATCAACCGACTCTGATATCTACGGCTTCTGTACTTGCCGAAGCTTCACGTCAAACTGCCAGTAGAATCCCGCCAAAATCCATCCGTTCAGAAGAACTGACGTCGGCAAGCGTTGCGACTGCCCTGTACTTGAGTGAAAATGTAATGCGATGGCCCGAAACGACACAAGAAATTACCTTACCAGAGTCTGACGCCTCTTCGTCAACTTCTGGAGCTGACGAAGAGGAACTCATTCATCAACTGCCGATTGAAGAACTGATCGTCCAAGAAAGATACGAAATGCTACCGCTGTTGAGCAACAGCTCCCAAGTCGACCTGGTTGATCCTGAAGTCGCTGTTCCAGTTGAACCCGAGCTGCCAACTCAAGTCGAATTCACCAGCGCAGTTCCCAGGCAGCTTTCGAGTGCTTCGAGCGCAACATCCAGTGCGGATTCCGAACGTTCTGATGTTCTGGAGCCCGTCGATGACTTGATGTACCAAGCGACAGACAAGGTTCTTACCCTGACCACAACTTCGGAACCGGTCCATGGAACCCAGCAAGAAGCTCACTGGATCCCTCCCAAACAGTTCTACGAATCAGAAGCTGTCTACAAAGTGCAACATACTCAAGCTGAAGCCCATAAAGTCCCAGCCGTAAGGGAAACAGCGCAAGCTATGCGCACTAGAGTTTCGATGAGCTCGACCTCTACCGCCGGTGCCGACGTGATGACATCATTTGACCGGGAGGCGTTCGATGAAGAGGTCCTCTCCCGAGAGGACCACGATCAGTTCTCCTTCATTCAGCAGTTGGCTGAAGAGACTGCCCGCGAATTCGCCGAGAGACAGCCCGCCGAACCGTCATTCCGTGCAGCGTTCGAGGCAATTCGGGCGAGTTTTGATCAGAGATCGGATGATGAGGAAGAGGAAGAGCTGCAAGAAGTGCCAGCTATCTCCTCCCCGTCCACATCTGAGGCAGATTCTAGTCGATCAGCTGTGTTGACGCCAGTTGAAGGTGAAGAAACTTTGGAGGGCTTGATCGTGGAGGCACAAGAAGAGCTGGAAGAAGATCTAGACACCTTCCCAGGCCCCTCAAGGCCTCTCCCATCAGACGAAGTCCGTGAATTCACCATCCTCGACACCATCAAGGCCTTCATGTCTACCTCGGAAATGGTGACAAAGACCCCTACATCAAGCGCGGAACCGCTACATCTAGAAGTCTTGTCCAACAGATACTTTGAAGAGGAGGCCGCGCCGACATCACCTGTCGAGCGACCCGGATCCTCACCCCTGGGCTCGTCGGTCGTGGTATTGTCCTCGGCTACCTCGGGTGCTGATGAGGACACCCCGGAACTCAGCTCGTTTGAGATCGTAGAAGCCGAAGAGCCGGAACTACCGCCGGTGCTGACACAGGATGAGCTCGATCACATCGCCCATATCCAACAACTCGCAGACCAAGCTGCAGCTGAGTTCGAAATGCAGAGGGTAGCCATTTCCGACACTACTGTAGCCGCTACCCTGTATTCGATGTTGTTACGATCGGAGTCGATAGCAAAGGCACAATCGGGGATGGCTGAAGAGCTACCGATAAGAACAATCCGTGCCGAATCAGTGGAAGAACATTCCAGCGCCACTTCTGGTGCCGATGCGGAGCAATCCTTCGAGCAGTCCAGCTTCGAAGAAGCTCCAGCATACGACAGAATTTCTCCACTGCTCGAAGCGACCATCCAGGAAGAGCCGGTCGATCAACTAACACAAGAAGAACTTGACCATATTGCCTGGATTCAGAAAATGGCTGAAGATTCCGCCGTGGAATTTGATATGCAGCGTAGGGCGGTACCTGATGCTACAGTAGTCGACGCCTGGGATTCACAAACAAACCGGTCGGAACCATTAGCACAAGCAAGACTAGCGTTCGCGGAGAAATTCGAGCTACCGTTGCCAGAAACAGCTTCTGACGATGAACACTCCGATGCCACCTCCGGAGCCGATGTTGAGAGGTCTTTTGAACAGCCCTCGTTTGAAGAAGCCCCGACTTATGAAAGCGAATCTCATTTAGCCCCTGCCGCGCAACCAGAACTGACTGCAGAGGAACTCGAGCATATCGCTTGGATTCAGAAAATGGCCGAACAGTCTGCTGCAGAATTCGAGATGCAACGGAAATCTGTGGCTGATAAAACTGTGGTCGACGCCGTCGACTCCCAGCTGAATCGATCAGAATCCCTCGCCAAGGCACGACTCGAAGTCGCTGAAGAACTGCCTGAATGGGGACATCGAGTAGAATCACCTGAAGAGCATTCCAGCGCTACTTCCGGTGCGGATGCTACTCAATCTTTCGAGCAGTGTAGCTTCGAAGAAGCTCTTGCCTACGAGAGAAGCTCACCTCTTCTAGAGCCAACGATTCAAGAAGAGCCAGTCGATCAACTGACACCGGAAGAGCTCGACCACATTGCTTACATCCAGAAGATGGCCGAACAATCCGCCGTCGGGTTTGAAATGCAGCGGATGGCGGTAGCAGATGACATGGTCACCGATTCAATCGAACCAGTCACCGTGGAGGCCATCCGAGTGCCAAGAGGAACATTACAATGGATAACGGATTTGCCCCTGGCTATAGTCCCAGCCCAAAAATCAATCGATAGTGCCTCCAGTGCCACATCCGGTGCCGATGAACGACATTCTTTTGAAGTTGAGCTGAACCTGACAGATGGTGAGGAGCAGTTCTCCGGATTGGAGCCAATTCTGGAAAAATCTGACATCAGCACACCTACTTCCGGTGAAGACGAACACCGCTCGTTCGATCTATCCTTCGAAATTGCTGGCGGATCGCTTGACCAGGCCGCATTCATCAAGAAACTTTCCGGCGAGGTCGAACATGAGATGCGACAGGCCACATTCGCCTCGACTGTCCAGCAGCCGGTCCGTTCGATCGATAAACCGGAAGAGTCGGACGAGGAGGGATTAGAACCTGCCAGTCCGTTCGAGGAAGAAATTGCTGCTGAGTTGGATGCCCGGCTAGCGAAGATTCCGCCGCCTCCTCGACCTACCAGACCAAAGCTGGCTGACCAGGAAATGGTGGAGATCATTGACTGCGACTTGGCCAGGGTTGAAGTCTTGCATCAACCCGAAGTTCAAGCTAGTCAGCGTATCCCGGCTTTCGAAGCAGCATCCGAAGAGATTACGGACGTCACCTGGAGCCTAACCGAGTCTAGCTTGGATCTGAACCCCGCCAAGTTAGAACGGACTCAAGCGATCCAGCTCGTTGAATCTGTGCCATCAACCCCGACTTCCGGAGCCGATGATCACGCCAGCGAGTCGAATCTAGAGCCGGAGAGCCAGATGTTGGCCGACGTCGAGGCGAAGCTGACGACCATTTCCATACTTGCCGAGGGGTGCGACGTGCCAACAAGAATTCGTCGCACTGCAGAAATGATAGTGTCAAAGCCGCCTCCCTGCATCTCTCCAGAACCCAAAGAGCGCTCCATCGTGGATAAGGCGGCCTTTGACGAGGAGGTGATGTCCAGTTCGGCCCTACAACTCGACTTCTTCCAACGAATCGCGGAAGAAACAGCTCGTGAATTTGGAGACCGCACCGCTCTAGGGATGCCGGAGTTGCCCAACATCTTCGAGCCGACGAGCCGGAAATCAACGAATCGGCATCCACACCGACTTCCGGAGCCGATGAGGATGATCGTGAGTTGGAAGAGGAACCTGATCTTCGGCCACCTGCTGCGGCATCTGATGCCCAGATTTCTGCCCCTGTCGAAATACAAGCTGAGGAGGCCCAAGCTAATGTCGAAGTCCTGGCGGAGACGGTCCCAACTGTACCACCAAGGCGGCCACCACCTCCAAAACACGTGATCCGACAGATCAGCGAAGAGCTTCAATCCACAGCTCCGGTCCTTTATTACTACTCTGAAAATATGCCTGTGGCCACCATCAAGCCAACCGAATCCTCGATATTACCGCCTAAAAAGAGCAAAGTCTCAGAAGTCTCAATCATTGTCCCAACCGATGTATCAAGCTCCGAGGCGCCAAAGCAACCCCAACGTGCCGTTTGGAAGCTCGAGCCCGATTCCAGTGAGGAAGGTAGCGTGGAGAATGACGTTAACCTCAGTCAGGAGTTGGAGGCTATCGAATTTGACGAGCTTTATATACTAATGGAAACGAAGAGCAAAGAATTCTTCAAGACCAAGCTCTGGCCCTTGCGGCGAAACTGCGACCAATTGAGGAGAGCCAACGATAAGATCATCCTCGAGGAAAATGAATCTGACCTGAGCTCCAGCTCCTCGTCGACAAGCTCCCAAGAAGAACTCGTTGACAACTATGGAGCGCTCAATGATCTGGCTTCCATGCTGATCGATGATCAATTCAACGATCTGTTGCGGGTGGCAAACCGGATTGGACGCAGGCATTCTTTCGACACCGCTTGTAGGAGTCTCAGCCTTGGAAGGGAGGAGTCCGAGCCGGAAAAACCGAAGCCCTTCGATGAACCGACTCCGCCAACACCTGCGGTGAAGAAGAAGCCGCCACTCCTACGCGCGCCAACGGTTGCTGGCTTCGAAACCAACGCTGATCTAAGCGCGAAGCAAATCTCGGAGCAAATCATGGACCAACTACAAGAGACCAACGTCATTTTGGACAACCTTGAAGTGAAAATTGAACGCATCAGCCGCAAGGAACTCTACGGGTTCGATTCCTCAGACTCCGACGATAGCGAGGAGATTCCCTTTGTCGAGCCCCAGCAGGTCTCTGAGGCGGCCGTGTTTGAAGAGCTTGGTAGTCCCGCAACCTCCGGACAGGATGAGCCCGATGACCGAAGTAGCGCATCATCGGACCGGCAAGTGGTGGGCTCTTTCGAGCAGTCCAGCTTTGAGGACGCTCCATTAATCGAGCCTTCGCCCCACGAAGACCCAGTGGATCAACTGACACAAGAAGAGCTTGACCACATCGCCTACATCCAAAAAATGGCCGAACAATCCGCCGTCGAGTTTGAGATGCAACGGAAATCTGTGGCTGATCCCACTGTGATCGACACATTCGACTCTCAAATGAATCGATCAGAATCTTCGCTCAAGCGCGACTCGAAGTCGCTGAAGAATTGCCTGAATGGGGAGATCGAGTCGAGTCGCCTCAAGAGCATTCCAGGCCACTTCCGGTGCCGATGCTACTCAATCCTTCGAGCAGTCCAGCTTTGAAGAGGCTCCTGCTTACGAGAGAGGTTCTCCACTACTTGAACCAACGATCCAGGAGGAACCGGTCGATCAACTGACACAAGAAGAGCTCGACCACATCGCCTACATCCAAAAGATGGCCGAACAATCCGCCGTCGAGTTTGAGATGCAATGGAAATCTGTGGCTGATACCACTGTGGTCGACGCATTCGACTCTCAAATGAATCGATCAGAATCTCTGCTCAAGCGCGACTCGAAGTCGCTGAAGAACTGCCTGAATGGGGAGATCGAGTCGAGTCTCCTGAAGAGCATTCCAGCGCCACTTCCGGTGCTGATGCTACTCAATCCTTCGAGCAGTCCAGCTTTGAAGAGGCTCCTGCTTACGAGAGAAGCTCACCACTTCTGGAGCCAACGATCCAGGAGGAACCGGTGGATCAGCTGACACAAGAAGAGCTCGACCACATCGCCTACATCCAAAAGATGGCCGAACAATCCGCCGTCGAGTTTGAGATGCAACGGAAATCTGTGGCTGATACCACTGTGGTCGACGCATTCGACTCTCAAATGAATCGATCAGAATCTTCGCTCAAGCGCGACTCGAAGTCGCTGAAGAACTGCCTGAATGGGGAGATCGAGTCGAGTCTCCTGAAGAGCATTCCAGCGCCACTTCCGGTGCTGATGCTACTCAATCCTTCGAGCAGTCCAGCTTTGAAGAGGCTCCGCTTACGAGAGAAGCTCACCACTTCTGGAGCCAACGATCCAGGAGGAACCGTGGATCAGCTGACACAAGAAGAGCTCGACCACATCGCCTACATCCAAAAGATGGCCGAACAATCCGCCGTCGAGTTTGAGATGCAACGGAAATCTGTGGCTGATACCACTGTGGTCGACGCATTCGACTCTCAAATGAATCGATCAGAATCTCTCGCTCAAGCGCGACTCGAAGTCGCTGAAGAACTGCCTGGATGGGGAGATCGAGTCGAGTCTCCTGAAGAGCGTTCCAGCGCCACTTCCGGTGCTGATGCTACTCAATCCTTCGAGCAGTCCAGCTTTGAAGAGGCTCCTGCTTACGAGAGAAGCTCACCACTTCTGGAGCCAACGATCCAGGAGGACCGGTCGATCAGCTGACACAAGAAGAGCTCGACCACATCGCCTACATCCAAAAGATGGCCGAACAATTCGCCGTCGAGTTTGAGATGCAACGGAAATCTGTGGCTGATACCACTGTGGTCGACGCATTCGACTCTCAAATGAATCGATCAGAATCTCTCGCTCAAGCCCGACTCGAAGTCGCTGAAGAACTGCCTGAATGGGGAGATCAAGCCGAGTCAGCCGAAGAGCAGTCCAGTGCCACTTCCGAAGCAGATTCCGAACAGATTTCCGGATCTCTTGCCGCGGAAGGAGACGAGGAATTGGGAGAAAGGGTTCAAGAATGGCGTGAAAGCCCAAAGGCCGTTGCAGATTCATTGTGCGCTGAAGCGGTTGATGCGATAATGGCGCCGGTGGAGAGGGTGGAATTGGCTGAAAGACAGCTAGCTAGCCTCATCTCGGTTCCCAAAAAATACGACGAAGGATTGACCGAGGAAGAGCTGGCACACATTGCCTACATCCAGAGCCTGGCCGAGCAGGAAGACCCTGGGCTATTTACCATGTTGGATAGTCGGCATGTGGCTCGAGCAGAACCAGCGATCATCGAGGTTTCTACATCTATTCCAAGGCGCCGCTCATCGGTTTCGGTGCAACATTTTTCGGAGAAGCTCCAGTCGACCACTTTCCAATCAGCCATGGAAACGGCCAGGGCTTCGCGGGGCTTCCCGGTGCGCCAAACAACAATTTCGGCCCCAAGTTTTGTGCGGGCCGAATATCAACAAAGTGCCGAAGAGCCCGAACCGGCGATTTCTACTGAAGATACCGAAATGCCGCCGGTTTCACCAAGAACACGCGTTGCTTATACAAATATATTCCGAAACTCGATGAACCGCGAGCTACAAACCTCATTGTCGTTCAGCGCCGAAAATCCGATGCCCGATGACATTCCTGAATCGGAAGTCGAAACAGAAGAGACCTTTATGCCATCCAAGCCGACCACGTCCGTAGTGTTCATGGATAACTCGTTGAAGGAGTCACTGCCGTCTTTCCCAGAGGTCAGAAACAAAACGAGTGTGCCACAAATGATCTTAAAAACAAATTGACAAAAATGTCCGTGATTTAGGCTGAAGGAAGCGGCGAGGAGGATATCATTTCGATTCCGGAAAATCTGTCGCGGAAAAGCAGTGGCAAGGACTTTTTGGACGCTGAGATTGATGGGAAAACATCACCAGGTAAGTACGAACTATAAAATGGATATTCAAACAGTTAAAATACAAAATAAGCAATATTTCTGGAGTACGTCGAAGCAAAAGTTACGCTGAATGTCCGCTTAATGGGAACCTTTCAGTAACCTTAAACGTTTAAAACTTCAGAACTACGTAAAAGCCCAATTTAATGCGGTTTTAGTTAAATTTACAAAATTACAATCAAGCTCATTCAAAAAATATACAAAACAACTTTTAAAAACCAAGAAAGCAAACATTTTTTAGGCGCAACACGTTTCTGCAAGAGCATGAGCGACGTCCATCCCAAGTCCGAGGCGAAAACGGAACCAATGAGGATTTCGAGGTAAGCAAAAACGAGAACTTCAAATTATTAAACGTTAGAATTCCAAAAACCAACATTAAAACAATTTGCAGAAGCATCGCCTGCGTGCGCGGCATTGGCCACGAATGGCACGAGCGGCTGAACGCGTTCGAGCTCTGTGAACAGCACTCGTACACTGACAGCTTCTCGATGCTCACCAATGTTGATCTGTTATGCCGCGTGAACTTCTACGCTAACCGGTTGACAGAGGCTATTGGTGAGTTAGAGAAAAAACGAAGGAATCGAAAGCAAAAAGTGCTTGTTCCAATGGCTGGATCAACGCGTGAAAACGAGCCGCTAGTTATAACGGCGTTAGGACGCATTAATGATAGCCGGACGGTTCCATTATCATAATAAAAAACCCCCATTATTTGTCTAGTTTAAAAAGGAAACTCGGAAAGTACAAATTTTGAAGAATCCGATCGCCGAGGCCTTTCCCTTCTTTCCAAGGGGCGCTGGGTGTCAATAGGAGCCAGGCGTTGTCCAAACCTGTTTGAATTCGGTTTTATGACGAATCCGAATATTTTTGTGCCTTGAAAAACACAAAACTGAAAATGCTAACGTGCAATTCTTTCCGTTCTTTCCCAGGGGCGCTGGGCGTCAATAGGAGTCACACGTTGTTAAAGTGATTTGGCGAACTAATAGAAGGCGATGAATAACGTTTTTACGAACAAAAATACTATTTTTTACACACAAAAGTAACTAACAAGGAGTGGTTTTTGAGTGTCATTGGCAAATCCCTTAGCGACCTAGTTCATTCGATAGAGAATGGAATTCTGAACAACATCTCATTGTTCATTTTTGCAAAGCGGCTCTCCCTGATTTTATAAAATTAAAAAACTCAAAATTGAAATTTCCGTCCCCGTCCGGCGCGGCCAGCCTACTGGACCCCCCTAGGACATGAGCTCTCTCTGCCTCCCCCTCTCACCATGGGACTTGGCCTAGTGGTTAAGACCTCCGCCTTCGAAAATTTTTTGCATCTTTGTGGAAAGTTCGGTTCCTTGCTAAAAAATTTGTTTTGCTTTTTGTTAATAAAAGCGCTTGCAGACGCTTTGATAAGTTAATTGATTCAAAATAATACTTATTACAACGTTTGCTGTTCTGCGCGCATTCAGGAAAATTTACAACAAAAAACAAATATTATGTTCCAGGTTAGTGTGAGTCCTCTAAATTGGAGGTGCAACCTGTTTAAAAATACTGGGGCCACTTATAACACAAAAAGCAAAACAAATTACATCTACAAGAACCGAACTTGCAAAAGATGCAAAAAAATTTTGGAATACAGCAGCGTTAGCCACTGCGCCACGGCTGATGCTGAGGGGGCCGCGCTGAAAGCCTCTTCCCCTAGAGCGGGCCCCGCATGATTATGATGCGGCGAACCGACGGTTGGCCAAAATTCCATACAAAGTTTTTAAATTTTATAAAATCAGGGAAAGGCGTTTTGCAAAAATGGACACCGGGAGGATGTTCAGAATTCAATTCTCTATCGAATGAGCTAGGTCGCGAAGGGATTTGCCAATGACACTCAAAAACCACTCCTTGTAAGAAAGTCAGAAATAACAAGGGGCGGCACGAAGCCAAAGTTGCCAAGCCCCCAATAGCGTGCTAACCCGCGGTTATTTTCAGCCGAGAGCGCCGGGCGGGAGCTCCGCATCCAGATCCGGCAGAGCATCAACCCGAGGGCCCGATACTTCACCGATGGAGCCGATGGGTATCCATGCTTGCCGGATTCGAGTCCGGAAAGCGAAGGTCCCGATGCGGAGTAAGTTTTCATAAGAGTTTGGCTAAACCGCATCGATTAGCGCTAGAATATCTATGAGAATGAACATCAAATTTAATATCACTCTACGTGTATGCTTCTTGAACTTTTCAAAGTTTAGGATAGAAGTTATAAAAACGAATACCTTATAAAGCTTTATATGGCTAATAACGGTTTTTAGTTCGGAAGAACAACGTGGTTTCACAGTCGAGATCGCCGAGGAAGAGGTGGGACGTTTTTTAGTATTGCTTTAGCTCAGGAAATTACCAATTATACAGTTAAACTATTTCTTTCAGGTCCCCTCTTTCGGGCTCTTCTCCTTCCTCTCTCCGCGCCGACCAAGCCACACGCCAGAACGCCCGAGATCAGCTCTCTCGATGCTGTCGAGCTCATTCTTCGAGGAGAAGCCGAAGAAGAGAAAGGTAGCTAAAGACGGTCATCTTCAGATAAAATGAACTTTCAGACCTCAATGGAAAGGCCAGGGACCTCGAGCTCTATTGCCCCAACCACCAACGAGGGTATCATTGGATTACTCCGAAGGTCGTCAGGAGCAGAGTCTAGGGCCTCGACTTCTTCACCATTGCAGGTAGTAGAGATTTAACATATTGGTATAAAAATACCTTTTAGCTTCCGGATAACGCACTCGTGGGATTGTCACAGGAAGAGCGTGACCACATCATGCGCGTGATGGCCGCTGCCACGCAGAAGGTGTCTCCGAGCACTTCGAGAAGGTGGGAGCCTAGCCTAGCATCTTGACGTGATCCTTACGACTGAAAAATGGTATAATCTGAATTCACATTTCAGAAGCTCGTCTGCCATCGGTCATTCTGTCCTTCCGGAAATGAACGAGCTCACCAACGCCGAGCGTGAACACATCCAGAGCGTTTTGGATAAGGCGGATCAGCGGCAGAATCCATTTGTAAGTTTTCGCTCGCTCGCTTTCTCTCTTTCTCTCTCTCCTCTACGTCTCTACCACATCTAATTTTTAGGTCATCAACGTTCCGAAACGCCAACTTACGCTCCGCACCGATTCCGTACAATCCGGACTAACGGAACCTGCGTCAAAGGCGCAGTCTTCCATCTCCGATGAGGACTACGGGACCTCGATCCGGTCTATTGAAGAAGCGATCAGACGAGCGGAAGCTGGTTCGAGTCAGTCAGATGAAACCTCGAGACAGCAGCTACAGTTGGATATCAGCTCGAGAACGCCAGGTTTGCTTCTATTCACATTTAGAAACTGGTCTTTAGGTATTTCCACCGTCACCAAAGATCGGGATGACTCGAAGACGTCCACCCCGTCCAGGAAGGAAAGCTCGACACTGAGCGGCTTCAAGTCCTTCTTCTCCGGTTTCACGGCCAAGCCCGAGGAGCCGAAGAAGACCATGCTCCCAGCGCCCCAGATCCAGAAGACTAGCCCGTCGCCGGTAGCTAGCTCGCCTGGCAGTATTGTGCCGCCGAGCCCTCGCGAAGATGAGCCGGAGCTTACCGAGGAGGAGCTGGAGCATATTCGGCGCGTCACCCAGATGGCTGCTATGGCTGGGGAAGCTTTTTCACCTTTCTCGATGCAGCAAGCAAAGCCGACTCAAGTCAAGCCTGAACCTGCCCAAGCAGAGCTCTCAGCCGCTGAGCTCGAGCACATCCAGCGAATTGCCGCTATGGCCGAGGAGATGGACCAACCAATTTTCAGGCCTCTAGAAGTTCAAGCCAAACCTGAAGTTCCGGAGCTAACCGCCGAAGAACTAGAGCATATCCGGCAAATTGAGGCTATGGCAAGCGGCTTCGAGATGCCGGAACCCAAACAAGTCGCTCAGGCGCCTCCTAAACTCTCAGAAGAGGAGCTTGAGCACATCCGAAGAATCAACGGAACCGCCGGATTGGACATTGAGCAGCCAGCTCCCCTTGAGCAGCGCCGAAAGTCGTCCGGCTTCAACCTGGGCGGCTTTATGGGCTCCGCGATGAAACAGACCAAGCAAGGAACTTCTATGCTGAAGGGAATCTTCAACCAGCCAACTCAGCCAAGCCAAGCCAAGCCCGAGCCGAAGGTATCTCAGCCGGGCTTGAGCCAAGCTGAACTTGATCATATTAAGAGGATATCGGAAGCTGCGGAAATTGATTCTCAAGCTCAGTATCCTGGTTTTGGAGGTCAGGCTATAAGCCAAACCAAACCAGCCGAGCCCGAGCTCAGCCAACAGGAGCTTGAGCACATCAGGAGAATTACGGAAGCCGCTGAAGCTATGGATTCTCAGGCTCAGTTGACCGGCTTCCAAGCGAGACCTGTTGTCGAAACAAGGCCAGCTGAGCCCGAGCTAAGCCAAGCTGAGCTTGACCACATCAGAAGAATCGCCGAAGCTGCTGAC
Source organism: Mesorhabditis sp. LJ9110 (assembly GCA_038088335.1). Classification (NCBI taxonomy): domain Eukaryota; kingdom Metazoa; phylum Nematoda; class Chromadorea; order Rhabditida; family Rhabditidae; genus Mesorhabditis; species Mesorhabditis sp. LJ9110. Next base: position 38,702 of record JBBGBA010000128.1, on the reverse strand, counting down.
TCTATGGATTCTCAGACTCAATTCACCGGCTTCCAAGCAAGACCTGTTATGGAGACCAAGCCAACTGAGCCCGAGCTAAGCCAAGCTGAGCTCGATCACATTAGAAGGATCACCGAAGCCGCCGAGGCCATGGAATTCACCGCCACGCCTCGCCCATCCGAACCAACCAGAGAAGAAATCTCCCACTTCCAAAGGGTCTCCAACCTCCCCGCTTCCGATGAGCTCACCGCAGAAGAACTCGAACACATCCGCAAAATTACCGAGGCGGCGGACGCCCTCAGCACATACCCACAAGAGGGCGGCCCTTCAGAAGCAGCCCGGGCAATTAGCACTCGACCCTGGGAGGAGGGCCTCGGAAACGAGACGGCGACCTCATTAGGGCACTACGCTGTTGAGGGCGAGACACCGATCCTGGTCTCCACGCCGGTGCCCCAGGAAGATTCTGACGCTACGGAAGGTGCCTCGGAACCGGAAGACGACGCTTCTGACGCCACGGGGCTTGCGTCGGAGCCCAGGAGTTTTGACGTCGATTCGGAGCCTGAGTTCTATGGACGACAGCCGGTTGTGCGGTTGCAAAAGACTGTTTCGGAAGCGACTGAACCGGCTTCGGAACCGGAGGACGTGTCTGAAGGAACGGGAGTAGCCTCGGAACCTGAGCACGAGTTCGCGCAAAGCCCACCACCGGAAGTTCAAAACTTTGAAGCTCAACCTACCGAGTACGAACAAGTTCTAGAAAATTATCCTCGGCCTCAAGTTGAAGAAGTTCAGGAAAAACCTGAAGACCACGAGCACGAACTCGACGTCAGTGAAGCCATTCCCGAGCCGAGAATCGAAGAGCCCGAACCAGGATACGAGGTTCCGGAAATCCCATCAGATGAACGTAGCCATGTCGAAGACGCCTTCAACCACGACAAATTCCTATCCGGACGTCGCGAAGAAGTGATGCACGACGAGGAGACGACCCCGATTTCAAGGGGCTCAGACCGACGAACGATCTCCAGAAAATCCTCAGAATTCAGCATCAAGTCCGTGTCGGAAATTGTGCGCTCCCCGCATGTCCACAATTGGTACGAGGAGCAGCTGTCGTTCATGAAGGCGCGTTTCTATACGGTTCAATAAGTCCTGAAAAACGTAGCGTCAATCTTGTAACGTTTTGCTAAATTCAGGGACATTTTTTTACAACGTTTTTAACACGATTTTTTTCAGGAGTCCGTCGCCGATGAAGATGGCGTGCATCATGGATTTGATGAGGACATTACAGGTATAAAAAACTACATAAAAAGAATAAATTTGGTAAATTTAGAAGGCGAGGACGAGAATGAACAGCGTACGCCAACTCCACCTACCCCTATAGCCGAAGTCCTCGAATCACCGTTTGAAATTGGTAAGTCACAATTTAAAATCTACTTATTTGAATTAAATTCTATCGAGATTAACTTAAATATCCTGAATTTTACTGAATTACGCCATCTTCTATCCGGTCCATGCTAAAAACTGCATTTTTTGCCTATTTTAGATGTTTTCTATCATATAACTTCTGAGCTCTTCATATTTTACACTTTTTGCTCTACCACAATTCCCGATATCTTTTATTGCTAGTTTTTGCTGGCTTTCCACTCTGGATCGGGCAAATTACGCAGGTTCATCCGATTTTTTCATATGGTTGATTCCTTCCATCGCATTCCTATTTTGCCGCCTAAATAGCATTGCTTTCCTTTTCCCTGACTTTGAGGCGTTTCTCCTTGTTGCTCCTCGTTTCCACGATTTCCCCCACCCACCGAAACGCGGGGGTAATTTTTGGCAGTGGTGGTGGGTGTTTGGACCGGGCCCGGAAACACCATTACCCGCCGGGGGAGAGACCACCCAAACAGCAGGGGAGGCACACAGGCTTTTTAGGGCCCGGCGACCGGATCCAAATTTCCGAACCCAATCCGCACGGGACACTGAAAGGCAGGAAACTTAGATTTTAACAGGATTGATTTCCAAAGGCTGAGTTTTCTTGAAAAGGCGCAAAAAAGATGGACATTTAATTTCGGCGAAAAACCTTGGGATTTCCAAGCCAGACTGTTTTCGCTGATATTCCCAGCGCGTTTCTTTTGGAGGTTTCTCCGCACAGGCCAGATTTGAGGGGTTTTTAAGCTCGGTAAGCATCTTTAAGCAGCTTCCTACCGCTAAAAAAGATTTTTAAAGTTTGAATTTGGTTTAAAACTTTGAAGAATTTCTTTGAAAAATTTCTGTTTTGAACATTTTTTCAGTTTGCCTGGTTTTTTTTCATTTCGATTTTGATGTTTTTTCAAGCTAAGTTTGTAGACTATTTTCGATGTCATATTTGCTGTGTTTAGCCATATTTGCTGTTACCTTCCCTTTACGGGCTGCTGTAGGATCGGAAAAATGGAATGAATACGTAGAAATTAAGGAGATCAGGATTTTTTAATATTTTATTACCCCAATGGGCGGTGCGATTTCCTCAAAATTAACCCAACAGATTGTCGGCACCGAGCATATCTTTTTTAACTAGTTTACATTTAATTTAGTCTACTTTTTCTCATTGTTGGCTTTTTTTCCGAACATCGCCTTCCTCCCTCCCCCACCACCCGACACCCCCAAATCCATTATTCCAGTATTTTTTTCTGGTGTGCTGGTTGTGTGTGAGTGTGTCTCCCTCCACTGGTTGCGGCTCCCCCTCCGGGTTTTCATGGGTTTGGTTTGGGCTTGCTCTCCTATTGGGGGGGGGGCCCAAAATGCGTGCTCGGATTTCCTCCCTTCTCTTTTGCTTCGTGTGGGTCGGTCTCGGCATCAATTTTCACCCCCAGTAGGGGCACCTACCCTTCTTGGGGGAGTGTGCACGGATTCTGGGTCCGGATGGGGAACGGAACTTGTCGGAAAAATTGGAGCCGGGCTTATAATAGCTTAAATTGAGCTCTTTCCCCTTTCTCTCTCCCTCTCTCTCGCTCTCTATCGCTCGCTCACTCACGCTCCCTTCGCTCTCTCACTTTCTCTATCTCGCTTTCTATCTCTCTCTCTAACTCTCTCTCGCTCTCTCTCGCTCTCTCTCTCTCTCTCTCTCTCTCTCTCTCTCTTTCTCTCTCTCGCTCTACAAGAAAGTACACTAGACACCTCATAGTACTTTTCAATCCCAACACAACTTTCTGCTCCATCCCGTTCATCACGCGTGACTCTGAAATTCCCAGATTTGGTGAGACGTCCCGTCGGAGTGGCCCCCCTAGGCCACAGGGCCAATTGCCGGATGGGGAGGAGGAGGAGGAGGTCGTGTCTTCGAGCCAATTGGAGCTCAAGAGAGGGGATGTGTGTACCTAGTAGTGGAGCGGAAGTAACGGGTAATACTAGCTTTGGAATGATAAATCAGGGTAGTCAGGGTGCAGGGTCAAATCGGGAACACAAATTTCTCTCTCTCTCAGTTTCTCTCGCTTTCTCTAGCTACATATTTTTCTCATTCTCCTTATACTTAGACACTGAAGATTTTGGATATTGCGATGTTTCGTGTCTTTTTCTCGCTCTCGCTTTATCTCTCTATCTCACTCGCTCTCTCGCTCTCGCTCTCGCTAATTTTTAATAGGTCGTCTCTCTATGTGGCTTTCTCTCTTCCTCTTGCTCCCTACAGATATGTTGATGTCCTATCATTATCAATGCATCGCTTGCTCTTTCACACTCTCTCGCTCGTTCTCTCTCACTCTCGCGCACTCTCCCTCTCGCTCTCTCCCACGCTCCGTCTCACTCTCTTCGCTTTCTCTCGCTCTCGCTCTCGCGCCGCTATGTCTCCTTCTCTCTAGCTCTTTCGCTTTCCGCTTTTTCTTGCGCTTATTTTTTACGGTTTTGAAGGAACCCTGACAGCCATTTTCACCACCACCCCTTAATTAACGATTTCCCCTCCATACCCCAAGAGCATTTAGTGTCCGTCCATAGAAGTACCTAGTAGCCGTCCCAAGAGTTGTGCCATCCCCGGGAAGCCCCGATGGCCACTTATTGGGCCAAATACAGATGTACGCGCGGAGGGCCGAGGAGCCAAAGGGCCCCAATGAGGCATCGAGGCCCCAGGTGGAGGGCCCAGAGACCACGACAGCCCTCTGGGGGCCATTTTGGGCCCCCGGTGGGCCCTCTCTCTCTCTCTCTCTCTCTCTCTCTCTCTCTCTCCCTCTCTGTCTCTGTCTCTCTCTCTCCCACCCATCGGCTACATCGATCCCGTGCACATCTCCTGTCTCTCCCCCTCTCCACCTCCCGATGTCTTCTCCTGCTCTGCTAGCTTTTCGAGCCTGGGGCTGGGGCTCAGGGTTGGGTGGGGCTCCTAAAAAGAATACAGGTGCTTCTTCCTCCTCTTTCTTAGGGCCCAGTCCCCTTCTAGGGCCCCAGGGCCCCCAGCCAACGAACCCCTCTGATTCGATAGCGGCAGCTGGTTTTTCGTCTAGCTCGGGGTGGGAGTGGATTAGCCTTAAAATTCGGTTTTGCAGAACGTCTAACTTTTTTTACGTTTGTTGTCTGCTCAAGTTCATCTATTTTTTATATTTTAAAACCAGAATTACCTCGCCGTAACTATTCCGATTTTCTTGTGCTATTTTTTTCAATCAGCTCCCTGATTCGTTGGCGGTAGTGGCGAATTTCTGTCATTTTTGGCAAATTGATATGTTGGATTGGACCTTTTCTTTGTTATACAAAACTCTATGTGCCTCTCTATAATGATACAGAAGCGCTTAATTTCTGTTTTTTTTTCTTCGATAAACGGGTTAATTTTTGACGAAAAACTGTCCTGAGCAGGACTGGTAGCTATTTTTTTCGTTTATGCTGCGGTTATTCCGGTTTTTTTTTGCCGAAACTGACTTTCGGTCAATCCAAACATTTTGAAACACACAAATTACCGTGAGGCCATACTAAACGAGCCTAATTATCCAAAGCGCATCGTTGTATTTGGACTTTATAAGCCTTTTTAGCGCTTCATACGGGTCAAATTTGGCCAAGAATCCTGAAAACCATTGGTGGTAATCGCAAAATCTGCGTATTTTGGCTATTCCGTATTTATAAGTTTTTCGCAAAAATTTACACTTTAAGGCATTTCAAAACAATTAACCGTTTTCCTTCCCAAGGTCATTCTTGAAGGTTTGTAATTATTTTATCGCTGTCCGAAGACTTTTTCCAATGCTTTTTCGACCTCGCAACCTCTGAAAAGGTAGCGTTCCGTACTATTTATTTTTTCTGAGATAAAAGAAGCATTAAAGCTGCCAGACAGCGCTATCCTTTCAATATTCCCAGCTTCTCATCCCAATCTAAACTTCGGAATGTATAGCTTAAATCCAGTTATCTGGAGACCTGCCCTGTCAAAATTTTTGCTCTTAAAAACAACGCTCTCATTTTTTAGCTCAAAACCATCTACATCTGACGTTACTTATCGCCATATGTGTTGACATGTTAACCACCATTTTTCAGAAGCTGCTGGCCAGCCGCGAGCGCTACCGGGCGTTGCCACCACCTCCGACGAGGGCCCGGTCCGCTCGATGTTTGGCCGTAAGCAGGATGGGGGCGGAGGAGGGTTCGGCTTCGGCAAGCTCGGCGGGTTCGCGACGTCCGCCCTCGGAAAGGTGGGGCCCGTACTTTTTGCTTGATCCTCAAATTTTTATTGGTTTTTGCTTGGCCAGCTCGTTGAGCAGGTAAAGAAAGCTCAGTTATCCGGACTTCCGGTTAGGTTACCTTGCCTCAGAGAGGGCAGAATTTTGCTCAAAACTGCGAAACAGCTATAGGGCTTCATTCACTTCAATGAATAGTTAGAAAATTCGGGTAACAACGAGCAGAGATTCTTGCGGAAATCAATATTCTTGTTTTTCAGGCAAAAGCAGCCAGCGAACAGCTCCAAGCCGCCGCCAAGGACGCAGTTGCCGACATTTCGCAGCCCGGCCCATCCTCACTTACACAACAGGTTGGGTTTTGTAAACAATTTGTTATTCTAGTGATTTCACGCGTTTTCCGTTTATTGCCATTTTTTCTTGGCTCTCTATCCATTGAGTAATAATTTTTCCAAAACTCATCGTCCATCACTTTGCTTCCGGATTTCTCTCGTTCTTTCTTACTAACCTTCATAATATATATCTCTGTTTTTGCCTCGTCATATTGACATTTACTCGATTTTTTAAGTGTTTTCTCATTGCTCATTCACATTCAAGTTGATGCTCTCGAAATATGGCTGTTGGTTTTTCTACATCTCTCTCGCTCTGTCTCTCTCTCTCTCTCTCTCTCTCTCTCTCTCTCTCTCTTTCTCTCTCTCTTATATTTCTCTTCCCTCACAACCTTTAACTTGATTCTATATCCCAGGCACGGTAAGGCCAGCAGCAGAATTTGGTTTCGACAATCGACAATTTTCGATCTTCTATCGCATCCATTTTTGACCATTGAAAACTCCGCGGAACCCAATAAGTATCAAATTTCTTTAAAATATTATTAAAATAATTTTTAACATTTTGGTTTCCACGAAAATCAATGAACTGGGCCGGAAACGGATCTAACCGGCCTTTATTTGTGGTAAAACCTCTTCCCCATAATTATTCTTGTGTTTACCGCCATCCATTTCTGACTACCAATTGGAAAAATGCGGAAGCATCTTTCTCTCTCTCTCTCTCTCTCTCTCTCTCTCTCTCTCTCTGTCGCTCCAAATTGTCAATTTCCTCCTCCTCTTGCTGCCTACCACAACCATTTATTCATGCACATAATAGCAAAACGGATTCACCATGGCTTTTTCTATCCCCACGGGCCGCGCCAAAATCCCCCTAAAAAATGACTAATTTCCTAGATTCTGGCCCCGGAATTTTGCCCTGCCTTTGCGCGGAGAATTCTACTGATTTCATTGTTCCTAAATTTCTGGATTTTACTTGCATTTCTTTAGCTATTTTCACGTGTTTCTTATTTACTCCCAAATTTCCTATGCAATTAATTGGATTTTTCGATTTTTGTATGCATTTTCCATTATCTCCTATCCATTCTACCCATTATTTACATTCCATTACAATTATATCCGTAACCGCTCTAACATCACATTTGTAAGATGATGTTCTTAAAGGATTCGTGTCAGTTAGTTGCCTAAAATTTGGGCGAAAAACGGTCTACAAAATTGACTACATTTCCTTTTTGAAATTAACCCTTCAAAAATTACGTTTTTAGTTCTAGTTCACCTACTCGTTTTGAGGCTTTTTCAAGCAAATTCCTTTGGCAATGTTCCTTTTTTGTTGGCTTTTTCGTCCTACCGTTTTCTGATTTTATGCCCATTGCGCCGACAAACTTGAAATATACATTCATTGTTTTGATTGCGTATTTTTTTCGATCATTTTACCTTTTGCTTGTCCAGCTATTTCTCCATTTTCAGTGAATTTTACCCCGTCTTCACCAAATGGATCCAAACCTCCTTAATCCGATAAAAAGGTCACAGCTTTTAGAAGGCATCGAGCCACGTTTTGACAACTTTGATCGATGTTCGTAACCTTTCTGTAATTGCTAAAATTTCTTAACTACGTTAAATTACCATTCTAACGTTCTCAAAATAGCATTTTCTACAAAAAGTTGGTGCCGGCTAGAAAGGCTGCTGATTCCTTAAATGCCCCCACAGACCGTTGGCCCAATTTTTGCATAACACTCGGGTTTCTCTAGCGGCTTTGGCCCCTGCAGGGACCCATGTAGAAGTGAGTCCCGGGTCCCGATACCCGCAGAAGGGGTCACACATTCTCCAATTCCCTAGGGACACACCAAACGCCCCACCACGACCTCTCATTTCCATACCCTTTTGTTCTTTGGCTCTCCCTCTCTCTCACTCTCTCTCTTTCTCTAGCTTTCTCTCTCTCTCTCCTCTCCTTCTCGGCCCATTTATCAACCTCTATTATTGTGCAACATTTTTATTTCTGCACTCTATTATTGCTTTGCCTAAATATATCCAATTCCTGATTCCTCAATCTTATCGAAGTTTTTATTGCGCATTTTCGCCATTTTTATTGTACTCTTTGATGATTATTTAATGATGATATTTGATGTATATTTTATTTTATGTGCTGTATTGATTCTTTTGATGGCCATTATACCTTTTTATTTTATCCCGTGAACTCCTTATCGAAATCTCGGATTCTAGTGCCCGTAATACTTTTTGGAATCCACTCTGGAAAACTCTAGAAATTAGGTTATCTTTCGAAAAGCCGCTAAAATCCTCCAAGGCAAGAACCCCCCAAAAAAAACGAAAAGAAGCAGTTTTTGCAAATTTTTCGGAATCCGGGTATCGATCCTCACAGCTCTCACGTATTTTGCGGAAGCGTTGCGCGGCCCTGCGCTTTTCACATTAGCACTTTGACAAGCCGTCGCAATATTCAAATTCAGGGCTTCTTAGCGCGTTTGCTTGTCAGCATCTTGTAGTCCCTCTTTGTTAACATCGCTATTTTCTTTAACATCCCAGAAAATTTTTGACACTGTAGCGCGACAACCAATTATAAAACCAACTCAGATTTTGGCTTAAAGGGACCGGAAAGACATGATTATGATTTTGCTGATGATGAATTCCCCATGGGTTTGACCTCATTGTGTCAGGCACACTATCCTGCTAGGCTGGGGTAAAGCAGGCGCAGCGTGAGCGTCGCGTATTTGACCCTCGGCCAAATCCATCGCGAATAATCTATAGCTAATAAAATGCATAGTCATCCCTTTAAAAACCGACATTTATAGTCAAAGCCCTATCCTGCTGATCGTTAACAGTTGACATCGGAGATTCTTGACAGTGAATTTATTCCTCTCAACTTTCGCTAGAATTGACCGTCCATTTAAAAGCAATGTTTTTGTTTGAATAGTCCGCCCCAATGTGGGGTGTGCGCCGTTCCCGCCAGTAAGTGCAATGACCGGGTCGACGCTGTTGGGCGAGAAGCAAGCTTCGGCTAACCGAACCATTTCCAAAAATATATTAATCTCTTGGTATACAATTAGTATACGTATCGGAGATTAAGCCGATAAGAACATTTACTAAACAATTGATCATAGCCAGAGGCCAGAAGCGATAATTCGGGAGGGAAGGGATGGGTGATGGGGAGGGGTAGTGGGCCAGGTGGGGGGCGAGGGGAGTGCCATGAACCGAGCGAGCGGGGAGAGATCAGCTTGAGTTTAGGCCGGATATTATCATTGGTGCTAACATGACAGCCCATCTGTCAATCCCAACCACCATTTGTTGCCCTAGTAGGCAAAAAATAAAATGTAAAGGGACCAGAAAAATGAGCGGTATATAGGGTGGCCCAATAAAAACACCCACCTGACTCGACGCAGAAATATCGGATCGGAATGATAGTTACACATTTGACAGCCCTTGAAACGGCGAGTTGTATCAATCTTCTATACTATGTTTTATGTAAACCAGCTATTTTATGAGCCATTTTATAGCAGTTTGCGGTTTTTCGGGGTTTCATACGAGCCTCAATTTCTCTAAGCAAAAACACCGGAAATTGGGAGGTAATTAAATGTAGAGGTCGTTCCTTCATGTTTTCAAATGCGTTGTAAGAACGGCGGCACTTGAAGATTTTGCAAACTCCCAGTGGGTAGGGCTTTCAAAGGGTGTAACTATCGTTGCGACCCGATCCTTCTGCGTCGTGTTGGACGGAGGGGTTTTTTGTTGGGACTCCCTGCGGTATCAAAGCTGATTCAAGCAACTATCTGCCGCTTCGCCTCCGTAAAGGAGATGCAATCCAATGCGCGGCGAAAGGATTAGCAACATCGAAGGAATGGATTTGGCTTGTTCGATCAAACTTCGAATAGTGAACAGTCTCTTAAGAGATTCTAAAAATTCGAGATTCTGAAAATTCGAGATTCTGAAAATCGAGATTTTGAAAAATCCGGTTTCTGATTTTCGAGATTCTGATAGCAATTCTGAACCGTCTACTATATTGCCTGCCTTTCGGGTCCCTTTTTCCTTAATTTTTGCTTATTTGACAGCAAATGGTGGTTTGGATTGACAGATGTGCTGTCATGTTAGCACCAATGATAATACCCGGCCTAAACCCAAACTGATCCCTCCCCCGCTCCTTCGCTCCGTGGCTCTCCCCTCGTCCCCCACCTGGCCCACTACACCTCCCCATCACCGATCCCTTCCCTCCAAAATTATCGCTTCTGGCCTCTGGCTATGATCAATTGTTTAGTAAATGTTCTTATCGGCTTAATCTCCGATACGTATACTAATTGTATACCAAGAGATTAATATATTTTTGGAAATGGTTCGGTTAGCAGAAGCTTGCTTCTCGCCCAACAGCGTCGTCCCGGCATTGCACTTGCCGTCGGGAGCGGCGCACACTCCACATTGGGGTGGACAATCAAAATTGGAATTGAAAAATGCCGAAATTGGACAAAGCTTGGCAGAATTAATGAAATCTGGCAAAACAGACTTACACGCGTTTTCATGAGCTTTCGATTGATATTGCGATTAGTTCATAAAAATGGGACATTTCCCCGGACCACTAGGGGGTATTTTTTGCGAAACTCGTTACTGACCTAGCTTCCAAAACGTAGTGCCAAATGTCTCGAAAACCATACCTTCCAAAAACCCTCGCCTCGCCTTGATTTCACTGTCCCTTTGACCCTGGATCTTTTGACTGTGATCTGTTCAGATATCCGTATCCGTGTGGATGTACTTCTGATAAATCCTTAATTTTACAGATGCCATTTTGAATCCATCACGCTGAAGTATTCACCCATTTTGTGCGTCACATATATTCAGTTCTTACCGTGTATGAAATTATGTACTTTAATGTGAAAATGCTTTAAGGATGTAAAAATGAGGCTATGAATCTCCGCAACCCCAATTATCGATCGATTTCAGAAGGCCCCGGCCTCACCGGCCCGATCTCCGGCACCACCGGCAGCGGCCGAACAGATCCCACCCGGAATGGAGGGACTGTCGAGGGAGGAAAGAGAACAGATCCAACGAGTTATGGCTGCAGCCGGGGAACAGATGCCGTCGGCATTTGGAATGGTACGAAGGGGAAGGCGTTTCTCTCTCCCCTCTCGCTCTCACTGTCTCTCTCTCTCTCTCTCTCTCTCTCTCGTTCTAAAAAGCCACCCCAAATTATGCCAATTTATGCGAATTCCTTGGGGTTGCCCTAACCTAAATAGGGTGCCAATGCCGGTTTCTCATTGTTAGGTCGGAAAAGAAAAGACATCTCGTCTTATTTTCTTTAATTCCCAGACATTTTTATGCGGATTTTGACCTGACTCGTCATTTTTGGGGGTCTTTAGCCCGTGGTCCAGATAATCCAGCAGATTGCGCATCATTTTGTGGGGAGGATGGGCTAGGATTTGCCACCTGAGATTTATATAAAGCGTGCGGCATACGGAAGCAGAATATTTCTGGAACAGTAGTTTACTGAGTAGACTTTACTCTCAGTTTCAGAAAAAAATCCGTCTCTCTCTGCCTCACCCTCTCTCACACTGCTCTCTCCTCAACTCGGTCTCCTGCCTCGCCTCCTGCACTCCTACTCTCTCTCTCTCTCCTCTCTCCCTTTCTCCCCCCCTCTCTCTCTCTCTCTCTCTCTCTCTCTCTCTCCCTCTCTCGCTCTCTCTCTCTCTCTCTCTCTCTCTCTCTCTCTCTCGCTAGCTCTCTTCCACCACACATTGTTTTCAGCCGGCTACTCATTAATTTGTGAGTATATTCAGGGAGCACCACCGATGCCCAGCACTTCATACGCCCCGCAGCCACCACTACCACCAACAATGGATGGAATGGAAGGGCTGTCCGAAGAGGAGAGAAGGCATATCATGAAGGTAAGTATACTATTTTACGGCCAATCTACTGGTGCACCTATACGGATCGCCAATATTGGCGCTCTGTATAAATTGTGAGCGACGCGCGACTACTTTTCCATTTACAAACTGTGCGCTGACAGTTTTGTATTTTTTGGGTTTTACGAACTTGTGTTAAAGTTTTCTACTTTCTACTCGAAGGACTAAAAATATATTTTCTAGGTGATGGGCGCTGCGGCAATGGATGAACCACTGCCTATGCCACTGCCAAAAGCAGTCCCGATAACACTATCACCCATGGAAGGGCTGGACGGGTTGAGTGCGGAGGAGCAGAGGAAGATCATGGGTGAGTTTTTGGAAACTCTCTCTGGCTCTCGCTCTCTCTCTCTCTCTCTCTCGTGCTCGCTCTCTCCCCCTCTCTCTCTATCTCGTGCTCTCCCTGCAGCTCCATCGACGATTTCTACGATATTTTATAAGTTTATGTTATTTTTCAGAAGTAATGAACCAAGCAGCCATGATGGACGAGCAAATGCCATCTACCTCATTCGCACCACCATCTCCACAACCTGCTAGACAGCTGACCTCTCCAATGCCACCCCCAACATCCCTCGCCACTCCTATGGACGGTTTGGAAGGACTGACGCCAGAGGAACGGGCCAAGATCATGGCCGTCATGAATGAGGCGGCCATGGAGGAAGCAAGGACGCCACTTCAGGCAGCGGTAGGTTTTCACCGCCTTTAAAGGCTCTTAAAGCTGGGAAGAAAGTCAACGTGGAAATACAGATTTTGAAAAAAATCCTTAAAAGGATGGCGACAACAGAAATGTTACCTTTTTAGCGCTCGCCAATGATGGCTAAGTCCCCATCCTTCGTTCCGGCACCACCTCCACCGAAAGTTGAGGAAGCGCTAGATGGGCTGACGGAAGAGGAGAGAAGAAGGATACAAGGTAGGTAACGAAACCGTTAGAGTAGGCACGCACTTTGTGCGTGCGTAGGAGCGCAGGTTGCTGCATAGGACTACGTTAGGCTTGAATGGAATTAACATCAAACTCATGCCACTTTAGAAGTGATGAACATGGCGGCGATGGACGAGATGGTAGCGCCGATGCCACAGCCGAGCATCTCCAGAACACCGTCGGCTTACCAGATGCAACAGGAACCCTTGAATCCGTATGAGATTGAAGGTGAGAGAGAGAGATAACGAGAGAGAGACCGAAAAAGCGAGGGAAAGTTCGTTAGGGAATCGGAGAGAAGAGAGAGAGAGAGAGAGAGAGAGAGAGAGAGAGAGAGAAAGAGGGTGTGAGAGAGATAAAGCGCGAACGAGAGAGAGACAGAGAGAGAGAAATAGAGAGCGAGAGCGAGAGAGAGAGACAGAGAGTGAGAGCGAAGATGAGCTAAAAAGAGCGAGCAAGAGAGAACGAGCAGAAATTGATTTTGAGAGAGATTTTGTCCAACTCAACAATTCCTTACAGGACTCGAAGACCTGCCCGACGAGGAGCGGCGCCGAATCCTTGCCGTCATGGCAGAAGCTGCTGCTCAGGAGCAGCTACAACCACTGCCCTCGACCTCCGGAATGCACTCAATTCCACCCATCCAAAGAATATCCCCCTCCAAATCAAGCGAAGTTCTGCGCCCTACCCATCGCGACGAGCCCCAGCAACGCAGGATGAGCACCGGCTTCCAGTCCTTTGGAGCTGTACCGCCTCCGCAACAAGTTCAAGCTATGGAGCCCGAGATTCCGGAGATCCCGGACATCGATCTCTCCCATCTATCCCCAGCGGAACGCGAACAGATTATGGCTGTCATGCGGATGGCCCAGGGCGGAGATCCAACCTTGGAACACCGGCAACCCGAGCCAAGGTGGGCCGCCCCGGAGCCGGAGCTTGTCGCCGATCGGCTGGAGCGAGAATCTGTCGATCTTCAGCGGGCTGTTGCGATTCAGCCAAGGAAGGTGTCGAGGGAGAACTCGTCCCCATTGCCGTCACCAGCTTCGAGGTGGGTTGGGTCATAGTAGGGACTACGCGACGCTACGCTCACGTTTAATAATCGGCTCCATTTATTTTTTTCTTGTGCTCACGCTTGGATTATTTTTTGAACGTTTCGAGATTTGGAAAATGTTGAAAATGCTGAAATTCATGATTTTGCTCACAAGGTCGAGCTTCAGAATCCCGATAAAAAACTGAATTTTTGGTATGTTATCCCGGTAAACGAGCCGAGCTTGAGCCAGAGGTTAGCAGAGATTGTTGAGGAAGGGTCACGGGCTAGATAATCGTAGACCATGACCTAGAACAATTTCCAGTTCTAAAATTACTTTGTTTCTCAGTGTCGGCATTTCAACATTACGGCATTACGAAATTTCTCAATCTTAATTTATGTCATAAAAAATGCCAACATATTCAATAGCCCCATCATCAGTTTTGACATTTTTAATTTCGATCTTCTGCTTTTCGATGTCGAGATTTCTTTCTGAATTTTGTCAATCCGAGTTCCGACATCTTGGTAGTAATGATAGACCCAAAAAGAAGGAAAGGGCCAGGGAAGGGAGGAAAGAGAAAGAAAACCACAGGAACTAAACTTATTTCTTTTCAGAGACTCATTCTACGACACCTCCGATTCGGGCAGCTACTACGAGAATCTCGGACAGACCGGGCGACTCCGCCGCGAATCCGACAGCATGGCAGACTCGGGCTTTGCCACCCAGTCCGGAAGTGTGCAGAGCGAGCTCGGGCGTAAGGAGGTGTCGATCGTAGCACCAACGCAGGATCCAGCAGCTGAACAACGGATTGGAACCGCGGCCAGTCAATTGCGTGCCGGCCTCGAGGAGGCTGACTTCACATATGATGATGATGAGCGGTATAGGATGGATGAGGCGCAGTTGAAGGAGGTTTGTGGGTTTGATTTAGCCTCTCTCTCTCTCTCTCTCTCTCTCTCTCTCTCTTTCTTTCTCTCTCTCTGTCTCACTCTCTCTTAAGCTCTTTTAAGCTCCACTGTACAAACTTTAGAAGCCCTAAATTTTATGAATTTTCAGGTCGTCGATGCGGTTGAAGACGCAAGATGGAAAGAAATGGAAGCATCCTGGAATACAACGCAAAGACCAAGGATGTGGACTACTGTATTCGAGTCCGATGAGAGCGAGATGCCATCATCAGAGAGGAGACAAGCAGAAGATGGACAACAACAACCGTCCAGAGGAATGCCGCGTACTCGAATCTTCTACGACTCGGCTGCAAGTCCGATGGACGCCGTGGAGATGGATGAGGTACGATTCGGCCTGGCTTGGCTTAGGCTTGGCTTTGGCCCCTCAATATACATTTTTTTTAAGGTCTACGACGTCTTCGCCCCTGAAGACGTGCGTCAACCGGAAGCAGTTCAGCCTGTTCAGCAACAACCCCCTCAAATTACCGGTCTCCGCGAAATGGCCTTCGATTCCGGACCCGTCGTGCCACAACCTCAGACACAAAAAGTTGCTGCTCAATCCCCAGCTCCTGCTCAAGTTATACCACAAATTGCTCAGCCCCAATCCGCTCAACAAGTTCAGCAAGTTCAACAACCACCCCAGAAACAGCAAGACACGATGGACGTGCCGGATATCGCGATTTTACCTTCAACTCCCATTTCTTCAACAAGAAATTCTCCGGAAGGCTCGCCAAGTTCAACACCGACACCTGTCGAGTTGCCAAAATACCAGCCAACCGGAAAGCCGCTACCCCCACTCCGTGCCACCGGAATCCCGGAGACCGAGTACACTTTCACGATGCCGGATCTCACCAAGAAGCCAAGGAGGATAAAGTTCAACTACCGAAATGCCGAGGACAGCGACGAGTCTGAGGCGTCATCGGAGGAAGAGGACTACCCAGATACGGTGAGTGAAGAAGAGGGTTTATTTGTTTTCCAAATACGGGATGGTCCTTTCGAAAGTTGATAGTGGTTAACTAGCAGAGATCCTTTAGGAAACTGATTAAAGGAGCTAGGAACGCAGACCGAATTGGTTTTAAAGAGCTCAGAAAGCGCGAGAATCGACCCCTCACCGAGAACCGTTGACAGCCGCCGGAAGCGTTTTGAAAACTGGTTAAGGGGCCTTAGAAAGGAATCATGGGTTAATTTAAAGGGCCACGAGGGGCCGAAATTCTACCACCCCGGTCGACTAAGTATCGACAGTACACAAAAAACAAGATGGTTTTTTAACATTGCTTAAACTATATATGTGTCGGGGCCTGGGGGCGCCGCTAAAGGCTCCTCTCGGGGAGCCCTTTGGGGGCGGGGCGTTTTTAGGTTTTGGCAGAGATTTAACTTCAAGGCTCTTAATCATGTTTTTTGACGCGGCGCGTTGCTGTCGAGACCTAGTCGAACGAAGGGGTGGATTTTCGTGTTTTCTGACGCTTTGCGCAATACCTTAAACCTCTTGAAGCTTCCGATCTGCAGAAAAATTCCCCATATCCGGATCGGAACATATCCAATTCCTCGAAATTGGATTTCCGGGCCTATTTACTTTTTTTGGGTAGTAGATGGAACGGGAGAACGACGCCTTATCAAGTTTTCGATGCGAAATGTCCGCTTTTCTCAACATTTAAGTGCATTTTTAGGTAATCGCCGCCCCGGTTGCCCCGTCCCAACCCTACGACGTCGTCGAGGCCGAACGTGTCGAGCAAGAAGAGTTCGGAAAAGAAGTGCTGCGTCAGATCCAGGCATTCGGTGACATTGGCCATTTGTCCGATCTGGCCAACGACGAATTCGACGTGCACTGGACGCTCGAGAGGAGGAGAGAAGCGACGGAGCAGGCGGTAAGCTACGATAATTTCAAACAACACGCTTTTAGAGCAAAAAAAATGCACTTATTTGTGTTTTTCAGGCCCGAATGGCGCTTCCAGTGGTGACGATCCACTCCCAGGAGCCTGGACATCCACAGATCCCGACAAATGGCGCGAATATCCCAATGCCGGAGGAGATGTCGACACAACCTGTCACTGACCCGCTTGACGTCACGCAGCAACCACCTCTGCATCACCTGAGAAGGAACCCATTCGACAGTCCCGATGAGGAGGAGGAAGAGGAGGGCGAGGAGGTGTGCATCGACATGGAGGACATGGATTTGGAGCATGTTAGGAGGTGAGTATATCAAGATGGCTTTGACTAGCTCTCTCTCTCTCTCTCGCTCTTTCTCCCTCTCTGTCTCTCTCTCGCTCTCTCTCTCTCTCTAGCTTTCTCTCTCTCTTTGATCCTCCTAACTTCGGTCCTTTCCAGATTCTACCAAGGGGGCCCCGGCCTCGTCGCCCACCGCCCTGGTACCGTCTACACGATCCCTGAAGATGAATCCGAAGGCGAGTCCACTTCCGGGGACACCAAATTACACGCCCGAGAACGAGCTCGAAAACAGGCGGCCCAAGTTACGGCTCACATCCTCTCGATGTACGAAGAGGAAGAGGCCGCGAAGAAGCGGAAGCGAGAAAGAGAGAAGCAGAGCGAGCTTGAGAAGAAACGGATGGCAGTGACGTTGCCGACGTACAGTAGTTTGTACTCTGGCGGAACGACTCGCCCGATTGCCACGACAACGCAGACGAGTACGTACAGCTCGAGTTATGCGCCACCTTCGGCGCTGGTTAGCGAAGGTAAGTCGAGAGATAAAGAGAGAGAGAGAGAGAGAGAGAGAAGAGAGAGAGAGAGAGAGAGAGAGCGCGAGAGAGCGAGCGAGGGAGAGAGAACACGGAAGTGATTGATGTTTTCCAGGCTACGTTGTCCCGACCTACTCCTTTGCCGACGTCCCTCCGACTTCTACAGCCACCTCCAAGATGCCCGCCACGACGTCGATGACCACTTCGACAACTTCCGGTACCGCAACTTCCACGTCTTCAGTTCGACCATACGCCTGGCCGGCTCCAGATGCGAAGGCCCCAGCCACCACTTTGCCAAAGGCATCTGTTGCACCAACCACGGCCACTCCAAGAGAACAATTGGCTGTGACGACAACTGCGGCAAGTGCCAGGAGCAAGACACCTGAGCAAGAACTCCTCGAGTCAGTATATGGTGGAACCTCAGATCAATATCGGATGTCCAAGTTCCTGTACGACTCGTCGATGTTTGAGACAAATGGTGGGTGTGGGTTTTGATTGGCGATGATCTGGAGGCGCTCAGCGTTCACGTAGCCGTAGTTTAGCATGGAGATGACAGTTTCAAGAAGTGGCGCATAAATAAAATATTTGGCAACTGCCGACGATTTCGGGGAGTTCAGGCTGGTTTAAGGATAGACAGCTCCGAGAATTTTTTATACAAATTCAATGGGCTCAGGCTACGTAGAACAACACAGATTTCCGACGTTTCGGGTCGTCTAAACTACTGATTCGATAGCTAAGGTTCATACTTGGAGGACAGGTTCGATGAGTTGAACGAGTTCGAACAGTTGCGAGCGTTGGAGAAATTCAGATGCAACTTTGATCCTATTTAGGTGAAGCTCCCGGCCTTTCCCCATCCCCTCAACTCGTCGGCCAGTCAGCAGATGCTCATTCGCCATCATTCCTCGTCCAACCGATGAGACCATCGTCAGTTTTGGGCAGTGAACTCGACCAGGCCACAACAAATGAGGATCCGGCATCGAAGTAAGTATTCTGAAGCTTTTGATTGGCCTGCAAATCACCGATTCGAAACTCGGCACTTCATCAAGAAGCTCGGGAACTAGAGGGCGCATTAATGAACGCTTTTTCATACTTTTAAAGGGGTAGTGAAGCCTGGAATCCATAGCCAGGCCCCGAACTTTTTCAACAAGTTGCCCCGGGGGTGGCGTAGAAGGGCTCGGGAATCTAATCTCCATGGGAAAGTCCGGGGAGGTGTGCCTCATCTGGAGGTCGAACCCGGGCGAGCTTTGGGTCCGTTGGATCCATATTGTCTGCCCCCAAGGATCATTGGATGAGGGTGAACTTCCTCAATTAAATTTTCTAATTAAAAAAAATTGATGCTAGCAGAAAATGTATCGGTAAGTAACCTAGCTAAATCAAGCCAATTTAATTATGTTGTTTTGAAAAAACATCTACGTCGAATTTTCAGGCTAAAACGCTCGCCCGGGATGCTTCTGCCATCTGAAAACCCGGTGAATGCCGAAACTGGCACGATGCCAGCAGCTTGGTTACCCTGGAATCACACGCATCTGCCCTCAACTTCAGGTAATTTCAGGTTCTAACCGTGTACGTCTCCGAAAGTGTGTTTACTGAACGTTTTGAACTTGTGCTGCCCTGCTGGACGTCTCGAAAGCCATAGAAAGCCCTGAATTTTACTTTATGAACCAGGGTTGAAAAGCCGCTTCGCGACTTTTCAACCCTGCCCCCGTCTGCCCCTAGGATATTCTCCACTTTGCATGATTTTCCTGGATTCCGATAAGCAAAAATGAAAAGTGTTGCCTCTTTCCCGTTATATAGGCGATCGCCACTTCCGGTGTATGCTAATTGATTCCTAACAAAGAGAGTCTCCAATTTTGCAACAAAAACTTATATTTAATAGCGAAAATAGGTGATTTTGTTAAATATCATGTGTGTGCAGTCATCTCCTGACCATTATGCACCTAATGACGTATCGAACATACCCCTAAGTACTTCCCTTCTTGAGATACTACTGGAACACGGTGACGGAAGTTGTATGCAAAGTGGCACAGACACACACACAAACACTATTTTTTTATATATAGTAGGATTTCTTAAACTAATTTTTTAGCCCCTCCAATGGCTGAGGTGCCGATTGGAGATCAGAGCGCAAAGATCGCAAAGCTGGAGCACCAACTGATCAACACCGTCCACCCGCAGAGCGCCCCGGCCAACGTTGCAGCCATTCCCACGGAAAATCTACCATTCGCAGTGGAAAACACGATGCAGCAACTCTCCGGGACGTACACATGGATCAGGGAGATTGAGGTGGGTGCACTACATTATTTTTATGTTGCCCCAACGGAATCTACAAAAAGGCGTCGGATAGCAGATAGGCTCAAGAAAATCGAAAAACCTGGAAGATTGTTCAGGCTAGCAGAGAATTTTTAATCATCTGTTAAAACAAAAGATAGAGTAGGCTAGTAGATGTTCTTCAAAATCCAAGATTTGAAAACCCCCTGGGGAAGCTTTTTTGTACCGTTCTGACCGTCATTGGCCTGTCTGCTGTTTTTCAGCAAAGGCAGGTGTCCAAAAATAAGTCAAAAATAACTAGCTTTGACAAACACGCCGCTCCGATCTATGGAGCCAATTTCTAGTGTTCTCGATGGGCTTCTGCGCGCTCACGCCACGCTTACGAGCAGCGCGCTGCGCAACGCGTGTCTCCCTTTATGTACCATAAAGGTTGTTTCCTAGCTAAATCTGACAATGACATCTCAAAGACGCCTCATTTTGATCCTTAGGAGGTTGGGAGCCCAAAAAGCGACCTCAAACGTCTCGACAGCTACCCGCAGTTCAAAAGCCTAGTCCCAGTGGAAGATGGGGTTGATTTTGACGCACCTTGTTCTCTTTATAGCAGTCACTTACTCTTAGACGCCGAGACCAAACCATCATATCTATTACAACCCAATTCGGAAAAGATGCCACCTTTCCAGCGTATCGAACCCCGGTTGACGTGAGGGGTTCATTTTGGCGCTTCCTAGGCCCTTTAAACGATCGAGCCAGCCAAAATTATCCATGATGCGTCGGCGACAACATTTCCAAAAGCAAATTCTTCCCTTCCTTATTCGCAACCCAATAACAGCCACTTTAGACAACTAGGGCCTAGTGGCCCAGCCCGAGGTCCACTATGGCCCATCCCCACACCAATATTGGCGGACCACCCGGAATTGGTGTGTGCGCGGGCCATTCGAGACGGGGCTAAGGTTTCGACCCGGGGAAGAGGCGATAAGTGTTCCTTTTCTGGGCCCCTCCCCCCCTTGGCCCCATCGAAATTCCTTAGGACCCATCCCCCTAGGCGGGGCCCGTTGCAGATGGGCCCCTGTGTTCAGGGGGCCCTCCTTGGGCCCCTGTGGTCACTAATTGCCCCCTCCCATCCCATCCCCGGGCAATATACAACCACCAGCTGAAGCAGTAGATGCAGAAGCAAGAAGGACACTACGAGGCAGTAGTTATGGACATATGGATATTATGAGGGTCGTGCTGTTATTAGTTCAACTTTACTGGGCTTAAAATTAGCTTAAGCTATTCCAATTGGGCTTTAAAGCAACGTGTCATCTGATTCTTTCCTTTCGGCCTGCCTTTGGATTTTTGAGAAAGCTCGGTGTCGCCGTCCCTTTAAAAAGCCTTATGAAAGCGTAGCGCCCGCGTAGAGTGCTTTTCCAATCTTGATCGTACGTTTTCTCGTGCTTTTGCGAGACGCAGGTGCGTTAGCTGGCACTATCCCTCAAAAATCATCCCTGATCAGAGAGCTCTTTGAATACGTAGCGGTCGCGTTACATGTGTTTTTCCCTTCCAAAGCACGTCCTTCGTGAGTTTTAGTGACACGCAACGCGACTGCTTTACCTAATTAAAACCTAGGAAATTGTATTTTTAATTTGAAAACCTAAATTCGGGCTTTCAGCCCCACTTAAGGCCTTTTAAAGAAAGGCCGCTGCCCAAATCTTGGTAGAAAAACTATAAACTATTACGGATCTTTAGCCGAAACATCACTTGAGGAATTGTGTTACAGAAAAACTTAATCCGTCTGACCCTCGTTAATCTCTCTTCTTAAAACACCTGTAGATGTTCGCCCTAACTCCAGAATCCGGAAACACCATAAGTGTTTTCAAATCCACTTTTTTCGCAATTTACAAAATTCTTTGAGCTGCCTCAGATATTCAAAATTCACCACCCTAACCCCGGTCCACCCAGGCCAATTTTCGCCCTCCCTTTCTTTCAGATGCCCCCGCGTTTTTTGCTTGGTCTTTCCATCCGTTCCCCAGGTTTCCCCGGGGCCTCTTCTTCTTCCCCCTGCCGCTCATTTTTCGCCCATTTTTCGGCGTTTTTGCGCTGCTCTTGGTTGAAGGAGGGCTAGGAGAAAGCAGAAGCCGCTGCTCACTTCTGTTCGGACGTTTTTATAGCCCTGGCCGCATATTCATATCATATTCGGGGCGATCTTGTTATGTCTGGTTCTCGCCCCTCCCCCCCTCTCTCTCTCTCTCTCTCTCTCTCTCTCTCTATCACTGTCTTTCGCCTTCTCCCATTCCCTTGTTATCGCGTTCTCTCTCTCTCTCTCTCTCTCTCTCTCTCTCTTTCTCTCTCTGTCTCTCTCCCTCTCTCCCTCTCTCTCTCTCTCGCTCTCTCTGTCACCCTCTGACTCTCACTCTCGCTCTCTCTCTTTCTCTCTCTTTCTCTCTCCTCTCTAAAAACTTCCCATTCCCTTCTCTCCCTTCCAGCTGCCGTTCTCCACTCCCGAAAAGCCGCGAAAAATTTATTAACCTGCCTGATTCTTGGAATCACTTTCGGTAGCACCGATTCGTATCGCTGCGATTTATGGTGTTGAGGTTATGAGTGGTGGGCATTTTTCAGGAAATTTGTGGGCCGTGGTAATCTAGCAAAGATCATGGTGAAATATATTAATCGGGATTAGAGGAGAAGCTAGTGGAAATTGTTGCGGAAATATAATATGGTTGTCTCCGACTTGCAAGGGAGACAAGCAAAGATTTTTTCGGACACAACTTGATTCTTTTTGCGCAGCGAGCAGGCTAGCAGAAATCCTTGAGGAAAAGAGTGCGACTATATTAGAATTCGACCGGCGAGATAGCAGAGGTTATTGGGGAATCATTGTTCAAATTGGAGAGAGCGAACTAGCAGAAATCTTTCCGTGCAACGCTAACGTTCGATCTGACTTTGAATGGGCAAGCCAGCAAGGATTCTTTAGGAAAGGTATTTCGTCCGGTGTAAAGTGCTTAGCATCAACTTCCGAATGAAAAGCTATAGAATTTGGAGTTTCAAGTTAGATCAGGAGGGGCAATTTAGCACAGACTTTTCGGGAAAAAATTGATTAACTAGGGAAGCAACTTAGCCTAGGATGAACGTGTCGATTCGGTGTAGATACCTTAAAAACTGTCAATCTAACACTTTTTTTCAGGATGATGCGTGCTCGATCGGCTCGGGCAGCGAGATGGGCCGTCGAAAGTTGCCGCCCGTACCACCAGCCATCGGTAAGTTTCGATTTAATCGGTTTTTTAGCTCGACTGAACTCATCGATTTTTTTTATGGCCACGGTTGAAATTTCAAATTAGGAATTGGGCGTAGCAACGGAATATCTAGAACATTTCAGAATGTTTTTTGTTTACCCTTCAAAATTCATAAAATTTGGCCATTTACTTGGCCATGGTCCTCCCCAGAATTTCCTCAGAATTAGGGCCATAAGGTTGGTTTTTTGTTGTCGTTCCCTTCCTGGGCGTGTCCCATGGGCCCTGGCTTACTTAAGGCCCAGGCAGAATGCGTTTTGGGATTAAAATATGTGGCTTTTCTGAATTTTATGTTAGAAGCGGTCCTCTATCCAACTTTTAAGTTCTGTTGTCAGAGGCAAGCTAGCATAGTTTCAAGATTTAAAAATTTTTAATAAAAGCTTAAAGTTTAAATTTTAAAGCTTTAATCTAGTTTTAAGATTTTAATTCGGCTGGTCCGTCCCAAGAATCTTAGAATTTTCGCTATTTTGTGTTTTTGATGTCGTGCATCCAAATATAGCCAGGCCTTCCCTTCATTAAAAATTTCCCCCTCATATAGCGCAGGTATAGACGGCAGAAGCTGAAAACAGACTAGGACCCCCTCCATTGAATGGGCATTGGACCAAGAATCCGCCGCGTTTCTTACAAACTTACTTGCGGCTTATCAAGGAAAGGTTAAGGGCTAGAGTTTAGTTTTAGAGGTTTTTGGGCTTTTAGCCTTATTTAGCCAAAAAGCCTAAATTTGAGCATTATACAAATTTTCCTTAAATAGTTACCTTAGCCAGTAGTCCTATGATTAAAATATTACTATTTTAAGGTAAAAATAGTGTATTTCTGTCATAGTCGGAATCGGCCCTAACAAAATTTTTTGTGTTTGCAGCAATGGTTTTTTAGCTTTTTGCCTGTTTTTGATTTTAGCGAATCGCGGAAATTTTACCGGGTGACAAAAAGCGGAAGTAGATTTTCTCAGGCGTCTGGCCCTCTTTTTTGAGCACGCCAATGAAGGCAGTGGATTTTTGTAGCTTTTACAGCGATTTTTCGATTTTTTGGAACACGCGATTGAGATTTTTGGCGCGGCAATCAAGACTTAGCGCCAAAAACCTCAGCACGCAAATATTAAAAGCGAAAATCCGCGGATAATTGAACCCGAAACTCCAAAAAAATTGAAAAAATCGAAAGACGCAGCTTTTCACTTACAAGCCACGGAAGCCTAGGAAGAGCATGGTTTTAATTTTCACCATTTTCAGGCTACAAAATTCTAACATTTTCACGAAAATTTAATATTATAAAATTTACAAACCCCCAAGACATCCTAAAAGCCGTTCAAAGCTTCTTCGGCTCCCATTTGTTCCGTTCCATTTCATTCCGGCGTTCCTCCCGTTCGGCCCCGTATAATTGTGTCGAGTCGAACGAGCGGTCGGGCGAAAAAAACGCCCGAACAAATGCCCCCGGCACGAGAAACGAAGGGCAGGAAGCGAAGATCGATCAGCTTGGTGTCCCTGCCCCCATGGCTTGGTATCCATCGCCGTGTGTGTATGTCCGTCCGTTTGTCGGTCTATCCGCTTTTTGGCCTTTTCCGTCCGGCGGCGGGACTCCTCAGGAGCAACGGCGCGGGGCCCTAGCGGGCCTTTTTTGGCCCTCTAGGACGGAGGGCCCTAGCCGCACACGTGGAGGGGAAAGGGCCCATACTTTTCGCCTTCGAGGGCCCTGGGCCCCTCTTCTGGCCACGGCTACTCTTATATTTCTTGCTCTCTGCACGGGGTGGGGAGGCGTATTTTGCGCTGCTTGGAGATGTGGTTTTTCTGGTTATCTCTCGCTCTCGCGCTCGCGCACGCTCTCTCTCTCTCCCTTTCTCTTCTCTCTTCCAGCATGATTTAAAAACCCGCAGCAAAATCTACTTATGGGTTAGCGTATTCTGGAATTTATCCAAGAATTCAGAACCCATGCATAAGTTGTACGTCTTGCTGACGTCGGCTCCTTACTGTAGACGTCATCATGAGTTCTGCAGGTTTAAGGAGTACAGATATAGCTGCTTTAAACAGCCAAGCAAACCGAGAAGGCTAAGTCATTAAGACCAAGCCAAAGTAATCGAAGACGACGAGCTCGAGACGTGCTGCAGCTGAGAGCACTTTATCGCCTACTTCTGCTAGCGTACGAAGCTTACCTGAAGAAAATAATCGAGCTTAACTCGAGCTTTGCAGAAAAGCTAAGCGAGTCAAACCTCGAGGCAGAAAAAGCGAACAACGCACATATTCGAATGATTAGAGGAGCCACGTGTAGTCAGCGTTGGCAACGCAGCGCTCCATTGGACACTGCGATTCCATGCGTTTTCCGTCATAACCGTGATTTGTGGTTTCCGGGTACTTCATGCTTTGACCGGTTTGACCCCACGAATGCTTTCCCGAGCATCCCAAAACATCTTTGCTACGCTGCCCCGAAAAAACCGAAACCGAAAAAAGAGCATTGAGTATTACCAATGCTGAATGGATTCTTACGTCGTCGTAGTCACTACGCGACGCGCCACGAAACATTCTGATAAAAATACATTCTAGAAAATTGATAATTTCTTTCCTTTTCTTCAATTCCGCCTAGCTACGACCCTCAGCGCGCTTTTCTGATCCCAAATCACCCTCGCTAGCCTACCCTGCCGCCGAACGTTCCTGACTCGATAACTGCACCTCCCCTATTCCCACCAAGACCTCCCCGCTCGATGGCCATCTTCTCATTCATTTGCTGCCCGCCCCTCCCCTGACATACCTTCCGAAGGCTTCTCAATCTGTCTCTCCTCCCCCTTCTTCGTTCCGCTTCTTAGTCCGCTACATCCCCTTCCCTTCCTCCCCTTCCTCCCGATTTTTCCCCTTTGGCCCTCTGGGGGGCCCTTTGGCCCCGCCGAGGGCCCCCGAAACCACTCACTTACGCTTTACTACCCACCACCACCACCCCGGCCAAAAAAAACGTTTCCTCCCCGTTTTGGGCGCGTTTTGGGCCCCAGATTTTTTGAGCTCAACTGATTTTCGGGTTTGCACGTGGTTTTTGCGGGGGGTTTTAACGGGCCGGTGAAGGATGCCGGATTTGGGGTGCGCAGCGTAAAACAGCGCTGGGTTGCGTAAGGTTTTGTATCTTACACGCCGGGTCGAAGCGTAAATTCAGCATTTTGCAACGAAGCCTAACTTTTGCAGCGTATCGTTGCGTAGCGTAATGCCGCGTCATTGCGTTTTTGTGGGATATGGCTTGTCGTAGCATAATGGAACACATGATATAGCCGGGTCAAGTTAAGCCAATTAACGTAGCCTAATTGTAGCATAACGTAGCGCAACGTAGCGCAACGTAGCGTAGCGTAACGTAGCGTAACGCATCGTAAGATAGCGTCACGCATTTTATAATAGCGTATCGTCGCGACGCATTTTATCGTCGACTGTACTATGGACCCAAAACTCCAAAATTCTCTACTACAGCAACCCCCAAATTTCACAGCCTTTTGAAACCCCCAAATTGAGCCAGAAAACCGAAGGAAACTCGTGTTGTTTTTGCTTTCCCACAGCCTCAAACCCCACACTTCTTCAGCCCCACCCAGAAGCCGGGAGGGGCCAATTTGCATTTGTGTGTGTGCGTGGAGTTGTGGGTGAGAGTGTGGGCTTTCTTTTTCGGGGGTAGAGAGAGAGCGAGAGAGCACGAGAGAGAGAGAGAGAAAGCCGAGAAGCCCCGAGATTCCAATGCATAGAAGGGCCCCCAGGGGGATTCCCCCCCCCCTTTTTGATGGGTACAACTGCTTCTATTTCTTCTTATACGTCTTGAGGACTCCTGGATTCGGTCTATAGATACTAGACTTTCTATTAGGTATTGTTGTGGTTTTAAAGCGACGTAAAAGCCAAGAATTCACTTTCGACATTTTTGGCCGACTGCCCAGGCTTGTTTCCAGGTCATTTCTGATTTTTTTTTGGTTTGAACGGGATCTGTAGATGTCAGGAATTTTTCGACTATTAAGGAAACTGAAAAGTTTCATTTTTATACACTTGGCAAAGTGCCATGGTCGTTTCTCTATTTTATGACTTTTGAAACAGCTATAAACCATAGAAACCAACCCGTTAGCGTCTACTAGATCTCGACAACCACGCGGAACCCTGACATACCCAATAAACTTTAAGCGTCATCTGTTGTATCGCGTAGCTGTCTAGATCTAGTCGACATGAGTTGTCGATTCTCTTGCTTCCTATTTCCTATTTGCTTTAATCCGAGCTGATCCCGATTTTAAAATTTCATCCTTAAAACGACTTCGTCTAAATAAATCTATTTTTTTGCAGGCGTCCCGTCGACCTCGGCGGCGGCGCAGCCGATGTCCGGCTCGATGTGGCCGCCCGGGTACGGTACTGCGTTCCCGGGAGCGTCGTGGACATCTGGGGTCGGCGCTTCGACTGCCGCATCTATGGTGGGTGCACTTTCGGAATCTCGGAATGCAAATTTTAGGCTCAAAACCAGCCCAGCTCAATCCTGTCTCGACCACTTGGGCCGTACTCCACCAGTCTACTCAGCCAGACCCAGGCCCAGCATCATGTGTCGTTTGCGGATCAGGGTAAGTCAGCTAAGCCAAGCCTAAGCTAAGGCTAAGCTGAGCCTAAGCTAAGCCTAAACTAAGCTTAAGCTGAGCCTTGTAAATTAACAGAACTTGCAGAGCTCCGCTCCGGTCGTACAACGCCACTGACGTCATCTTCAATCTACGGCCAAACTCAAACGTCGTATCAACCACCAGCCGGCATTCAGTCTGGAACGACGTCACCTTTCGGATTCGTCTCGAAACCGCAGCAGTCACAGCAGCTGCAGCCTGGCGTTGTAAGTTTTGGATTATGCTAATTAACGTCGAAAAGACCTTTATTTGCCTTCATGTGCCCCTTAACGGGGCTAGGAAGCGCTAGAATCGACCCTGTTAATGGACTAGGCCCGATGGAGTGTTTTGGAGCGTAGCTGCGCGTACCATTTTACCAGTTTTTGTTCATTTTAATCATGCCAGATTTTGGGCGAGATGAATACCTTGGATTCTGCCTCCTCAACCCCTTTAAACTACTTTTCCAGAAACCCTCCGGCCCGGGCTCAGCCACTGGTTCCTTCCTCGGAAGCAGCGTCGTTTCTGGACTTGGTGCGTCGACACTACCCTCCCAGGGATATCAGCAACCACCAACACCCGGCTTGGGCTCTCAACCCGGCTCTGCCATGGGCTCGATGATGGATTTGAGTCGGCCACAGTCGGCGGCTTCTGGATTCTCATCCTCGAGAACATTCTACGACCCAGCCATCATGGCCGGAGCCCACATCCCGGCGCAGCAACCCCAGAAGCACAGGACGTTAAGGTGCGTATTAAAAACTGTTGAATTATCCCGATTTTCTACATTAAATTTGTTGCGTAATCGGATATACCCGAGCAATATGTGTATTTCATCCTAATTTCTACGAATTTTAGGCCCGTTTCGACCATCTCACAGCACAAACACCGCACCTCGCAACAGTCGAAAATCCCGAACACCCTGGCGAGAGTGCTACTCAAGAAGGAGCTAAAGGTATACCGTATCGATTTTCTTACTACTACAAACTACAAATCCTCAAAAAAAAGAATTCAAAATGGCATTTGTTTTATAGCCCCTGTTACTCGAAAGTCTTCTTGAGGACTGGGTGAGAAATAGAAGCTCAAATAGCCGCTGAACTAACGATATCCAGCTTTAGGGTTTGTAGAAATCCCCTGCTAGAGCTTTCTAGGCATATAAGCAATTTGAAAACCCGCAGCCAAAACCATTGGCAAATTTGGCTTTGGGTGCTTGGCTTTGGGCTACATCGAACTTAAAATAAGCCCAAATTTAGAACGTATTTAGCGCTCATACCAATACTATTAAAACAGCTCTTTCGAAGAAGCGTAGTAGAAAATAATTTATAGCGTAATTGACTAGACCGAGTTTCGTAAAATTTTCATAGCGTAACCGAATAAACCTATTGATTTTACGCGCGTTTTAAGCAAAAAAAAAACTTAAAAAATAGAACAAAAAAAGAAAAGGGATTTCTAGGCGTAACCGAACAGACACTTATGCAATTTCCCACCGTAATTCAACAAACCCGAAATTTTTGACAAGTTTTCATTGAAAATCAGGCCAGAAAAAATGTAATTTGCTTCGCCGAATGCTAATTAGCGCCCTTTAGACTTCCACTAAAATTTAAAGTAATTTGGTAGCGTAATCGAATGGAACAGACATTTCCGAACAACCTAAAAATTTTAAAAAAGCTCAGAAACCTATTAAACGCCATTAAATAGGTATAATTGGCACTCTCCCAAAAAATCGAAGCCCCAAACCCTCGGAAACATATCCCATTTGCCGCCCAGGCAAGGGCACCCACCAAAAAACGTCGAGAGCGCAAAAAGCTAAAAGCCGAGCAGCGATTCATCGATAACGGCCTGGGTGGGCCCTTTTTGGGCCCTAAGAGGCCCCATCGGCCCCTCTTATCCCTGGACTCTCTAACTAAGGCCAATCCCTCTCCGCCTCTCTCTCTGTGGCCGTTGGCCCTGGCTAGAAGGGCCCCTTTTTGCCGTGGGGCCCCCATGCAGGGGCTCAATCCCCGCCGCGCACACTAGTCCGCTCTCATCGGGAGTCCCGTAGACCCCCAAAGGCTACACGAATATACTTATTTACGTTGCGATACTGCCGCTGGCACCAGCTATTTTTTTTTCTGGATAACTGCTTTTCTTTTTTGCTTTTGAAGCCGGATACCTCACGATTTAGCCAACCGGAAAAGGCTGCAAATTCGCGTTTTTGGAGATTTTAAAGGGAGCAGGACACTAGTGTGCCCTCATGCTCACAATTAACCATAGACATGCAGATTTAGGTTGCGCTGAAAACACCTTGTGCAATTTATAGCTTTCTATCTTTATTGAAGCGCTGCACCTTTTGAGACGTAATTTCGACGAAGTTAGGCAACCAAATGGTCAGCTAAAAGTTAGATACTTCCAATAAGCCACAATTATCGGTTTTAGTGCTTTCCTGTAGCTACGTTAAAGCCCTTTTCCTAAACGGTTTTTTTTCATGATGTTACTGCTGATTATGGACCCCTAATTTGTAGTGATCCATAGCCAACGTAATAGCCGTGTTTTGCCCGGAGCAAGGACAGGGTTTTAATATTTTCTAGATATCGTGCAAACATCAAGAAGCGTAAAATTAGCCCATTTTTCCATCGATGAAAAATTAATAGCATCCAAGTACCAGATCGAAAAATGGTGCTCATAAAAATTGTCTGGCTTGATTGAGCTCTTGGGAAAAACATCATTCGTACATCTGTATTGTAGGTATGCAGAATTACGACAAATATGGGCAAAATTGTGCCGATACGTCTTTTTCCCTTTTTTTAGCCGATTCCGTGAATTTTTTTAACTATAAAGAGCCTTCCGACGAACCGCAACATTTCGTTCCTAGCTCCAAACACTCGGTGCCAACCCAAAAAAGGGCATCCCGATCCGCTGCACCCTGTCATTTCCAGCCCATGCTCTCCCTGGCCCGTGGAGGTAGTCGCCAATTAGGTTGGGGCGCACTAAAAAGTGCCCTCCCGATTCTTGGGGGGCTTCTTTTGCCACCTCTGGCTTGCTTTTTCCCGTGTCAGCCCTAATTCCGGGCGACATCCTGCTTCTGAAGGGCGCGGACAGGGCCGGGCGGCCCTGGCAATTGGCCAAAAAAGGCTTCTTGACACGCCCTGGGGGCCCCTTTGCGGCGCGGAGACGTTCGTGCATAAAATACTCCCCTCATGGCCGCTTTTTTCGAAGCCAAAAACGGAAAGAAACGGAAAAGAACGGAAATATAGCGGACAGCTTTACGAATTTTCTTGAAATCGTGGATGAGGCTGGAAAATGGTGATTTAAAGGGACAAGCAAGGCATTCTTATGGATTTTTCCCTGTTGATTCTTATTTAAGGAATTTTTTAACTTTTCTCAGGCTCAAACCGGCTTCTATAGCTTCTAAATCTGGCATCCAGCGCCCCAAAAATATTACGAAATTTCAGGAGGCGCTGACGCGGCGCAGGGACGCGCTGGAGGCGTGCGAGATCGAGGCCAACCAGCGCCAGTACGTCGTCCACAAGATGCTCGTCACCGGGCTTCTCCCTGACAATAGGTGAGAGGGAGAGGAGAGAGAGAGAGAGAGAGAGAGAGAGAGAGAGAGAGAGAGAGAGAGAGAGAGAGTGAAAGAGGGAGAGTAAGAGAGAGCGAGAGAGAGAGAGAAAGTGACAGTGAGAGAGTGGCAGAAAGACAGAAACAGTTATTCACCCCGACTTTCAGGGAGGACGACGTCCCGCGCGTGATCCCCTGCCTCCTCCCGATCGAGCTGATCAACGGAGCACGAGTGACGCCACGTCCCACAGCGACTGTCGGAACTCAGAAGGATGATCATCTGACGAATATTGGGGCAAGGGAACGTCAGAATATCGCTTATGGATACCATCAACCCATGACTGTGTCCTCCTCGACCTACACCGAGCCCCTTCCGGCGCATAAGAGGAGCATCGGGGTGCAGAGCTCCGGCGACGCTGCTGCTCAGCCTGTTGGGTGAGTATTTTTGAAGGACTAGAAGAAAGGAAAGCTAAAAATCTTCCCCTGACGATTGCTGTGGCGCGACAGCTACGCGATCAGCAAAAAAATGTCTAAAAAGTTCCTAGATCGATCATTTTGAGCTGTTGACGAATTTTGGCTTGCTGCGTAGCTGTCGCGATCTAGCCCACAAAAGCGTCGACTTTGGTTTCATCCTGAATCGACCCTTTTGTGTACTGGGTCTCGACAGCTACGCGAGACGCGAAAATACGCCTAAAAATGCGTCCAAAAGTG
The DNA here is from genome assembly GCA_038088335.1 of Mesorhabditis sp. LJ9110. Taxonomy (NCBI): domain Eukaryota; kingdom Metazoa; phylum Nematoda; class Chromadorea; order Rhabditida; family Rhabditidae; genus Mesorhabditis; species Mesorhabditis sp. LJ9110. The sequence goes on along the minus strand of JBBGBA010000128.1, from coordinate 6,994 downwards.
AACAATCTTAGACGGCTGACGTATTATTCGGCACTTTATGGTTAGCTAGACCTATAGTCAGCGAAAGGCGTCGATTTTAGAGCTTCGATACGTTTTAAAGGGACATGCAAGGCATGTGGATGGAGGTTAGGCTATGGATTTTTTGGGATTTTTTACCCGCCATACGCTTTTACTTTCATTGCATTATGAATTAGGCACCTGGAAACTGCTTGAAACTTGCGTATCGCGACGGGTCGGTGAAATCTACGGGAAAATCTTAGCCAAAAATCCATAAATCATACCTTGAAAACGTGACAAGGACGTCACAACACAATACGTACCTACATGGTGCGTCGGACGAAATACTTCATTTTTCAGATACGAGTACAACCCACAACCGCAACACTCCCGTCTATACGAACGGACGATGGAAGGGTTCGATCGACTATACGATCGAAGAGGCATCGGAGCGACAGCTTCACTATCCCATCAATTAGATCGTGACCGGCTAGACGGGCAGAGGATGCGGACGGAGGCTACGCAAACTGACGTGACTCCGACGCAGAACATTAGCATCGACCCGAGGAGAACGACGGACCGGAGAACAAGATGGGATATGGATCGATTAGAGAGGGAAAGAATTGATAGGGAGCGACTTCAAGACATCAGGTTGGTAAATTAGCATTGCCACAATTTTTGGGGTGCTGGACTGTTAGCGGGGAGGGGCAAACAAGGGGGGAAACTAATTTTTATCTGACCGCCTATACAAAAGTATATATGAAAAATGGTCAAAAACGCAATTTCCGAATTTTCCACCGTTTAAGTTTTTAACTTTCTAGGAATTAAAAATAGTTAAAACACCATAAAAAAAATCGCTATTTATGTATATTCATGAAAGCAGTCAGCGGACAAAAAAATTCAATCCCCCCTGCTAATAGTCCAGTACCTAAATTAAAAATACACCAAAAATACAGCAAATTTGGTTATTGTTTGTATTAATTGATATACAATTTTTTTACTGCAAATCCTGTTAACTAAACTGATTTCAGGCACCGAGAACTCAGAAGCGACGATTTACTCGAGGCTACGAAGCGATATTTTGACGATTACGACCGGCAGTTGAGGCAGATGACTGCGGAACTCCAACTCCGTGACACCCTGGAAAGGGAGGAGAAGCAGAGGAGGCGGCATTTCTCCGATAGTCCAAGAGCTAGGGGAAGGACGACCGGAAGATTCACATTTACTGATGATGATCCGACATCCAGAGAATACCGGAAAATGGAGTTGATGGATGAATTGTCAAGAAGAAGAGAAGAAAGGGACCTAACTACCCTTCAAGATAATCGATATTACTGCCAATCCTTGCCCAGACCTCATGGCTATAGGACAGGAAGGGATTTGACGTTAAGACCGGATGGGATTACGTCGAATGTGGCTTCTTACAATTATGGAAGTTTGCCCCGGAACTATGAGCGCTGGATGATGGATCATGAGGATCCGATTCAAACGACTGAGTACGAGCAGCCGTTTGGAGGAAGAGCTCCGTTGAGCGCGAGGTGAGAATTTGGAGTTTGAGGTTTCAATGGACTGAGAAGTGCGATTAGACCCCCTAGTTTAACTAGGTCTTGACGACTACGTTACGCCCTAAAACCATAAAATTCTAGTTGCTAAAAGTGACAAGCGCTTTTCGAGCGTAACGTAATTGTCGAGATCTAGTCAACGGAAGGGCTAGTGTCTCGATTTTGGTCTTTTTCAAGGGGTTTGGAAGTGACAAAAATGACCCCCAGATCAACTAGATCTCGACAGCTACGCTACACTGCAAAAGCCACCCAAATTAGTCCTTCAGCAAAAATTCCGAGCGTGTTTTGGTGCCTCGCGTAGCTGTCCAGATAGCAAGTCGATCGTAGGGGGACTTATGATAATTTTTAGTAATTTTCAGGGGCTATGAAGGGTGCAAATCAACGCCCTTCATCGCCTAGGTCTCGATAACACTTTGAAAACGTTTTAAAATCGTGACTGAAGATTTTGACGTTGTGGCGCGTAGCGTAGCTCTGTCGATGAAACCCTGTCGATGAAAAGGATAATTCTTATGTTTCTTGGGTTTTTAAAGAGATAGAGAAGGCGGGAAGAATAACGCCTTTCATAGTAGAACCTCAAAACAATCCAACCTTCCAGATCTGCCTACGATCGAGGGTACTCCCGCTCGATGTACGACCTCTCAAACGCGGACCCACTTGCCGCTGGCTTCTCGACTGGCAGGATACCGTATGCCCAGACAACCGCCCGATCCACAGGATACCTTGACTCGCTCGGCATGGAGAGGGACGGTCTTCTGGCGATGCAGCCGCATTTGAGAGGGTCTTACGGTAAGTTGGGCAAGGTTTAGCGAAGCCGATGGTCCATAGTTAACTAATGTATCTTTTCCCAGATCTAGAATTTATGGCTAAATGTCATTTTTCAGGACGCATCTCCGACCCGATGCGCGACCCGTACGCCCTGCCACCTCGTGCTCAAGAAGCTCCATCTCTCGGCCATGCCGGCACGAGCTCGATGGCCGGGGATCAGATGCTTTCCCAGTACGCGAGCTACCTGCAGCGACAGTTCCACCACGGGCAACTGGCTCCGTATAACGATCAAATGTACGGAACACAACAACAGCAGCCACAGCAGATGCCGATGGGATACGGGCAGGATCCAAGGTTTGTTAGCATGAGGATTGAAGAGTATTCTGAAGGCTAGAAGTTGTCAGACTGAAATTACTAAGCACCTCGCAAAGTTTTAAAGAAGAATTTTGGGAGAATTTGGGAGAAAGAAAATTTATTACGGCATGTAAAACGCAAAAAATAAATGGCATATTCGATTATGCTATCAAAAACATGGCATTTTTAGGCTCCAACAACACGCTATGGCCGCTCAGCTTCAGCCATCGGTTCCGATCGCCCAAAATCGACCATACGAACCGCCGGCCGTCACCGATCCATATGCACAGTAAGTTCCTAAAGTTTTTGGGTTTTTAAGGTATATATGCACGTATATTTTGACTATTTTTGACCTGATAAACCGCTTAGAAAGACCAAAAAATTATAGGGAATCGAAAAAGATACCTTAAAATACTAAACTTTTTTCCAGGCAATACCCTCAGTCGTACGCCACAAACCCATACCCGGGTCTCGGCACGACAACCCTGGCGAATGCTGGGACGATTGGAGGACAGCTACCGTACCAACAGCAACAGGCTGCCTATGTTCAGCAACGCCCCCTCACTACCAACTACAACCAAATGACGGGCACCACGGCTTACGGGCAGCAACCACCACCCGCACAACAGTTGAACCAGGTATGAAAGGGGTTATACAGCCTTTAAAGGGGCTCAAAAGCTTCTGCGCCACCTTAAGCCTGCAAATAAATGGCTATCAGAGAGAACCTAAAAGTGTATTGGAGCGTCGCGTAGTTGTCGAGACCTAGTGCGCTGAAAAGGTCATGTTGGCGCCTTCTCGCTCTTTTAAAACGAGAATTAGAGCGCTACCAAAAACAACAATGTAACGTATTTTTGGAATGGCGCGTACCTGTCGAGACCTAGTGCGCTAAAAGGGTGGATTTTGGCGCTTTCTGGTGCCTTTAATCGGGCTGTGAAAGATGCGTTTGGCGCACGCGAACGCCATTTGCAGCAAAGCGTAGCTGTCGAGACTCAGTCGGTCAGAGAGGCCGATTTTTTGCGCTTTGTAGAGCCTTTAAAGGGGGCAATGACAGGCGTGATCAGTGCGATAAGGCGAAGTGAGAGAGAGAGAGAAAACCTAAACATAAGCTTCAGTTTCCCTTACCATACCTTGACTTTCAGGTATACTCCCGTAACGAGACGAACTACGGCGCGCGGCCCCTGCAGACGAGCCTCGACTACGGTAATGGACTATCGACAACCACCGGAGCCGGACTCTCCCGGAACATCTACGCACCCCAGCGCACAACTCAACACCAATCGGTACCTCCGAAAGCGTGGCACTACGATGGGGACGCGCTGAGCAGGGTGTACGCGACAGCGGGAAGACGTACAGGCACGACGGCATCGACTCGAGGAGGTGGTTACGGGCCCCAATATGGGACACATTTGGCTGTAGAAGGGTTACAAACAGGGCTGCACAGCCCGAGCTTCTTGCTACCCGATGGGAGATGAGTATACGGTGGTGGGGCCCGGTTTAGGAGTAATGTGGGAGATTTTTCTGGTTTCTGAATTTCGTGCGGCTAGAATTTGACGTTCAGAACTTTGAGAACAACTTTTCTAGACCAGTTTTTCGCTTAATTTTTGAGATATGACTATCTTTATTGGTTTTTACAAATTTGTGAAGTTAATCCGGTAAAGTTAATCCGAAGAAATTGCTCAAAACTTCCAAAAAAAGTTCTCCACGTTAAACCGCACCCCAGCTACCGTACCCATCGCTTAAACGGTTTGAAGATCGAGAAAAACTAGCAAAATCGAGTGTCTTTTAATAAAACACGCAGGCACACCGCCCCTGCTCCTTCAAAAAATCCGAGTGTTTTTAGGTTGAAAAATAAATTTTATAATTTTCTATATAATTTTTAATTCTTCATTTTATGTACATTATTGTGTGGTGATTTTTGTAGCTTGGAGTTTACCACAGAGTCAATTTAAATTTGAATTTATAGCCCAAAATTCCAAAGCATTCCACTGCCCTTTTGCCCCAAATAATGCTGTGTTATCCCCCGACACCCTCAAAATGATCCCTGATCTCCTGCCCCGATTTTTAATAAAAAGGTATATTTATATGGCTATTATATCATTATATATTCTATTAATATATATTATTATACTATAATATGATAATAAATTGACGCACGATAATGTACACACACTTTCAAAGCCATTACCCTCTGATATCTGCAACAATTTCTGGTAATGAACTCAACGACATTGGTATGTTTCTTTGGGGTATGGTTATTACGGCTTCACAATGCTATTTTTAAGCTTTAAGAAGGTATTTAGCCACTTTTCCTGGACGTTTTTGTACTTGGATTTAAATTAGCTAATCGAATTAAGTTTTATTTAAACGTTTTCTAATCGAACAATCAATCTGAATGTTGTCTAAAAAATCTCTACACTATTTAGCTCAGCTAAAATTAAGCAAATTTTAGAGAAAACGCTTGCGCACGATTTTTGGAAGGTTTTGGCGATTACAAATTTTATATCAAAAATTAACTAGTCGAACTACTTAATATCGCGCTTTTTGCAAACCTATGCGCTAAAAACGTTCAAAAACAAAGTTAAACGCGCAAAGTCGATACCTTGAACCCATAAATACGGGGGATTAAGGGCCGGGAGAGAAGAAGTTAGCTAGCAGGAGGCTCCCTTCTTTTTCGAACTTTTTTTGGTTTCCCAATTCAGTTTCTGAAATTCCTTCTAAGATATCTAAGATTTGATATTCGACAGAATTTGCCAAAAATGTGAAACTTTCGAATCTGTGAAAAAAACCCGAGGATAAGGTAGTTAGATCGTTTGGCCTCACTAGCAAGCTGATTTTTTTTAATTTTTTTTGAAATACAAATGACTTTTTTGAAGTCATAGCTGTTTGCTAAAGAGATTGTTAATTGGAAAGTTGCTATTTGGAAAGTTGAAAGGCGCTAAAATAACTGCCGAAAAACTTTTATTATCATAAATTTTGCAAGATTTATTTTCCTTTTTGCAAACGGTAGATTATTAACGACTGAGATTTTTGATGTAAATGCTTTGACAAAAATCCCTGCATTGCAATAGTCTATATTTTAAAGGATTTCTTAGCTTACTTGAAGCCATGAATTAGCAAATTTTTGATGAGGTAGGGCGTATAATTTTAGACCGGGGTTTTTGACGGACGTCGTTCTCTTATTTTTAGCATTTCTAGGCATATCTGTTTTGTTTCCCGTCTTTGACGAAACCGCCGGAACTACAGGAATTCCCGGCTTCTCAAGGAGTCCGCCTCCCCTCTCGCCTTTGGCTATATCTGGCAGCAATTTTCTCGTCAATCTGGGCCCCTTCCCTTTGGGCCCATATCCTTAGGGCCCAGTTGACAACCAAGGCGGGCAAGGGCTATTTGTGAATAATTGACCCTGCTCAAATAGTTGGTCGTCTTCTCTCTCTCTCGCTCTCTCTCTCTCTCTCTCTCTCTCTCTCTATTTCTCACTCTCTTTCTTTCTCCCTCGCCCATGACTACGTAAAGCACCCATAGACGTGCAGCAGTAACGACAGATACAGCAAAACCCGGGCCCTAAACTCCGCTCTAGCTACCGTAATCTAAAAAATTTGCAAAATTACTGAACTGAATTCCACCGATTCTGACCCTCCGATCCCCTACTATTCCCTGCCGATGGTCCTACAGAGATGTGCGTTTTTTGTTGTGTTACTTTTGCATATTGCACTTGTAATTTTTGTGATTTTTCTTTGATTCAAAAATCTTTTGTTCAAAACTTTACTAATTTATTTATATTTTTGATTTCAAAATTTCTGAAAAGAGCGGTGTGCCTCTAAAAAGTCGAGAAAATAGGGCGGATCAAATATTTTATTTTTTAGTATTTTGGCAAGCAGTTTTTTAGACGACATAAAACTAATTCAAACTGGAGTTTAGGGTTAAATACCGTGGTATGTAATCTCTTTTTTTTTCAGACGTGAACACGATGCGCGGTTACCGTAGTCTCGGACGGCCGGAGAGGCGGAATATGGATGGGGATCCGATGAGGAGTGCCCGGCACATCACTCCCCCTAGAGATCTACATTACAAAAGGATACTATTGACGCGGCGGTTCAAGGATCATAACATCTATAATGGTGAGTTGAGAGAGAGAGAGGGCGAGGGAGAGCGAGACAAAGAGGGGACAGACAGAGCATGAGAAATATACGAAATTACCGTACCTCTTCCAGACCTCGGCCTCCGCATCGTCGGCGGCAAGCGGATGGACAACAACGAGTTGGGCGCGTTCGTCTCGGCAGTCGACTCTTCCCGTCGAGCCCAGACCCTTGGAGAAGTCA